>JAFIDM010038932.1:0-12888 GCA_023159025.1 Thereuonema tuberculata | reverse complement strand
ATTTGTCCCATAATAATAGTAGCAGTTGATGAATTTAATTTGTCCCACAATAATAGTAGCAGTTGATGAATTTAATTTGTCCCATAATAATAGGAGCAAAAGAAAATAAATAGCAATACTTATTATCAAAAAACTAGATTAAATTAAACAATAAATTAAAAATATTACTCCTAATTTTTATTTTGAGTGTTCAGATAGTTTCTGGATTTTTCAATAATTTCATTATTGTTTTGCAGCTAACGTAATTGCATCTTTCTGCAACTTTTCGTTTTTTCTTTTGATGCATCAAGAACTGGACAATCACAACTCGATCTTTGCTTGAAAACTCTTTTTTCATCGTACTTTTACAATGGGTTGATATTGAACTGAAAAAAATGAAAAAAAAAACAAAACAATTGATTTCGATAAGCGGATGAAATTAGAAAAATAGTTATATAAATCGTAATAATTATAGGTTAACCTAAAAAAAGAAAGATGTGTCGAAACAAATGACAGATGTCATGAAACATTGATTTTGATTGAAGGCTTCGTAATTTTGCGCTACAACATAACTTAAGCTGCATTCGCCAATACTTCCCATTTAAATATTCACTTGCTACTATTATTATGGGACAGAGGGAATAATTCTTTAGCGTGTACAGAATGTATTATAATTTCATTTATATGATTCCAAAAATTAAAAAAAAAAAATAATATTCATTTAATATATATATAAAAATATTATAATATTCCGATATTGCATTTTAAAAAATGATTGGAAGTAACTCGTTTTTAAAGAATATCAAATATCAAAAGAATTTAACATTTTTCCCAATGCAAGAAGCCCAATCTTCAATGTCTCAACAGAATCCAAAGTATTTGGAAAGAATTACAATTGTAATTCGATAATGCCTAATCACACCATCATATTTTTCATCATTGTTTTCAATCATTGACCCTTTCATTGAGGTTTGAAGGCACAGGCTTGAGATTTGGCGAGCCGATGGGATCCCGGCTTTACACCCAAAGGGTTCTACATGCTGGAAATGTGAAAGGCCTTGGCTGGGTGTTAACTGGGGGGAAGTAGATGAATTAGCCTATCACTCTTTTTATAATTAAGTGTACATTTATTAAATAACTTTTTTGCTTGAATGAGTCTGCACAGAACTATTCTGTATTATGGTGTTTGCGAAGAGCGATTTTTTTTTCAAAACTTCATTTGTAAACTTTTGTGTAGAGCTGGCATTTGTGTTAAATTAATTTACTCTAAAAATAATGCTAATAACTGTATGCGGCATGTTTAAAGGGGAGAAATATGAAATCGTGTGGTGTTTTCGCGATATTTTTGGCTAAGAATCTATGGTTTGACTGTAATGGGGGGGGGGGGCTTACTATATTTGGTACCTGGGCCCTGAATTTGTTATGGGGGTCCTGTCTACATGGCCAATAAAATGTGAGCCTTAACATTAATTGTTACCTCTATAGTTCCACCTCTCCCCCGCCCACGTACATGCACTTGTATTTAGTTTCATTCTATGCTAGCGAATGAAGAGGAAATGACCATGGGAATGAAGTGGAACCACAAAACCTCTTACCTGTCTTGTCTAGAAAGAAAAGAAAACAAATAAATGATCAAAAATAATTATAAGATGCGAAAAAAACGAGCAAACCCCAGACAAAATCTACTTTCACTGAGAATCCATCTAAGGACCCAGAGGGTCATGAGTAAGTCATCTGTCTTAATTTGTAATTTAAACGGTTACCAGAAGAGGGAGTTTTAATTACTGTGAAGGTTGCGTGTTCAAGCTGACCATTAGTTGAAGAGAAACAAAACTACGCCTCTGTAATTAAATGACAGCTATAAACTCCACGGATTTCAAGAGTTATATTCCATTATAAACAAATCTGCAACTGCCATATACAGAAGTATTTTAAAAGAAAGAAAAGCAGATTTAAAAATATTAATACAGTAAAACCTCGTTAAGTCGTCACTCAAGGGACCAAACATTTTTGACGACTTAAGCGGAGTGGGAATTTTTGAAAAAAAAAAACCCACTGAAATACAGTATTTTCATGAATTGCTGTAGGATTCGGTGAGAAAAACAAGATTTTCAGAAATCAATTCATGCAAATGAATGAGTTTAAAATAAAAAATTAAAAAAACCCTTTTTATAGTTACCACATTTTAATCATTTTAAAAGAAAGGCAATGTATGTCTTTGAAACGTTTCACCCAACCATTGCTGCCGCCGAAATCTTCAATGTTCAACTCCTTAGCAATTTCCATGGCTTTTTCTTTGAGAATCATGGCAGAAATCGGCACATTTTGCGATTTGGCATGTTTTAGCCATCGAACTAAAACCTCCTCGAGCTCGTCAAACTTCGATTTCCTCATTCTCTTTCCTTTGTCTTTGCAGTCAGATTCTTCAATTACTCGTTTCGATGATAGAATATCGTTTAATGTAGTCCTGTGAATATGGTGTTCTTTGGTAAAAGCTGTTTTCGAAACATTTGATTTTTCAAAAAGTGCAATTAAGTCTTTTTTTTCTTTAAAAGATAACGAGGTAAGTTTTCGTTTCCCTTGCATGTTAAAAACGTAATCGAACCACGAAATTGCAAGAGAAAAAATAGCCCTTATAGCGGGGCTTACTCGCTATGAAATGAAGTCACACTCAGGAGCTGTCAAGAAAAACGTCAAAGAAGTGTGCTATGAATGAGTAGCAGCGAGATTCCAAGAACCCAAATCCTCCGAAGGGGTAGGAAAGGAATGAAGTGACAGGCATTGAAAATTACCCGTAAAGGCTTGGCTTTCTTAAAGTGAAGGGGCGGGGCTGAAAAGACAACACGATGGCATGCAAAATGGAGAAGAAAGATGCTTTTGGCCATTTTGAGAGTGACGAGTTATCCGGAGTAGAATTAAATTTGATGACTGGTAAAGGAGGGTTATTTTATATTATTGTCTATGAGACCTTGTCGGGACCAAAGGAAAACGACGACTTAAGCGGAGTGATGACTTATCCGGGTGACGATTTAACGAGGTTTTACTGTAAATACTTTAAAAATTAAAAAAAAAATACAATAAACTCTTGGTCCCAGGGTTTTAAAGCTTTTCTGAGATCAAGCTCAGTGGCTTATCTTTTTTTTTTTTTTTTCCGTATTATGAAGGATACAAAATAGCACGTCAGTAAACAAACGGTTGACATCAACATGTATGACAAGTGAGTCTTATCGATAGGAGAACAGTGAAAATAGGCTGCTGTACACTCATCTAATTACTTAAACAATCACCTGGTGTAATTGCGCTATGCAAATTCAATTTAAGTTAAGAAATCACCGTTTAGAATACTGAAATAAAAAAAAAAGGTCCCAAGTTATAATAGAGTGTAACATTCAGTAAAATCATACGCGAAATATCCCACTTATTTCGTATTTTTTGTTGTGAATTCAATACAAAATTCAGATTACAAAGTAAACAAAAACTTATAAATATCTAAGTTTTAAGTTGAAATTTGAGAATTATTACAGAATTGTTTTGTTTTTTAATTCCTCAAAACAAAAAATAAAAAAAATATTTATTTTTTTTCGTTTTGTAATTTGAATTTTTATACTGAATCTCTTGAAAATGTATTCAATTCATAATATGAAACTTGCAAATGTAATAATTGTACTGTAATTGTACTGTATTAGTACAGTAATAATGTTCTTAAACTTGAGGATACATTATTAAGAATATAATGTATAATTAATACATTGACATTGTATTCGCGCTCGATCGGAAGATTTGAAAATGTAGAAGAAAAAGTTGTCATTTAAAATGTTATCTTTGACATCGGATTTGTTAGCTGTTAAACTTTTAGTACCCGGGAAGAGGGAAGATTAAATATTTACCCTTTGCTCATTAGTGAATTTAATTTCAGTTAAGTAAAATCTTCACTATAGCGTTATTTCTTTAACCCATGGCTCTTCCTATCGAAGAATCTTGAATGTCAAAGTTTGACATGTAAGATTTAGATAATTCCAGAACGATACAGAAGATTTACAGAACAGAGCTACATTTCAAGAAGAGAATGTCCTATACCGCATGTATGAATATAGACTTGAAAATGTTGAATGGATTACCTGAGTCCTGATTTGAACTTCATTGAACGCTTTTGAATGAACTGGAACCCAGTACTATATTACGAATAGTACTGAATCAAAGAACGTATAAGTCGATTTCTAACTTTCTTTGACTGAATTGGCCCTTTTGAAGAGAATTACTTTTCTAACCATATAATGGTTTCGTTCGTTGTGGACAGCTTTCCTGGAAGGACAGAGTTTGTCAGACCGGTGAAAACTGGACAAATCGGCTATTACTGCAGTTTATATTAATACGAGCTGTGCCCCCGCAGTGTCACCCGCGTTAAATTCGGCCCTTCACGGTATTGTTCGGTTCTCGTCGTGCGGCCAAGCCGCACCCGTTGATTGACGTTTATGTTTACTGCTCCGCTCCTATTGGTCATAGCGGGATGTTATACAGCCTATAACCTTCCTCAATAAACGGGCTATCCAACGCAAAAAGAATTTTTCAAATCGGACTGGTAGTTCCTGAGATTAGCGCGTTCAAACATACAAATTCTTCAGCTTTATATATTAGTATAAGATAAGATAAATTCGTCAGTGTCTATATACTTCTTGGAGGATAATTTATTTCAATAGTATAAAACTTTTATCTTCAAAATTGAATTCTAATTCAAATGTTTCACACTCTTTGGCAATCAGCACCCAGAAATATGCATTTAATGAAGCTCTAATAAGGTAGTTATTATAGGAAAATGACCTCTTTGAGAAGTAAATCGAAAATCGTATTCAACTGAAATTTATTTTTAGTAAAAAAAGAATTCACTGTTGTTGTTTTTATTATTATTATTACTCAAAATTTTGATACGGATCAACAGTTCCGCCTCTCTATAACTTACAGGCAGTAGAGTATTTTTGTAAATAGATGCATCTGTGCTTTGCCAGCATCTTATTACTGAGCTCGTTAACAGTTTTTGCTCTAAAGATATGAAAACGTGGGGGGGGGGGGGGGGGGAAATAATTACAGATGGAAATTGGAAAAATAGGTAACCATGTGAATTTTAACAAAATCTTCAATGTGAATAAAGACGCCAAAACTTAACTTCACTAATATTTCGTTTCTTTAATCAAGAATAGGTGTAAATAAAATAGAAAGAAAAAGAAACCATCTTTCTCTTTCTAAAATAAACAAACAATATAAACGTGAAGAATAAATATCAAATAATAAAATAAACACACACGCTCTGAACGTGAAAAGATATCAATCTGAATCCAACCAAACAATATAAATCTAAAAACACAATTCAAACAACAAAAGTGAAACAAAACAAACCTACACCTTAATTTCTCTTTCAGTTTGCTATTATTTTGAATTTTAACAAAATCTATTTCTATATAACTTACAAATTTTAAGCAATGAAAAACGAAAATCATAAGAAACGCAGTTAAGCCTATAGTTTGATACGTGGAAATAATAATTCAATAGCAGCAAATAAACAGGAATGAGATACTAATTAATCATCTGACCACAGATTTATTTTTATTCATTCATCTCAAAAAATCTAGAAATTTCCGAGTTCTCTTTGAGACAACTAAATGGAATACGATTTTTGAGTTACATTCAAAAGGCTTGATCGTCATAGTTATGCAGCAAATCACTCACCAGGTAACTACTCTTTTCTACGAACTCTTTGGTTTACGTCATTTTTTGTGGCTAAACCAACTTCTGTGAATTAAAAAAAAAAAAAGTAATCAAAAATTATCTAGTTTAAACGATTAAATATAGTTCAGCTAATTTTGATCTTGAAGTAACATGAAAGACAAACGAAATCGTAATTTAATTCCCAGGTTTCGAACCTTCCTAATAAGCAATGAATCCGATTAGATCTTGCTTTCCCCATTTAGAATGTCTGTCTGATAAACTTCATTATCAAAGAAATGAAAAAAAAAAAAAAAAGTTCGAATAATAGCAAATCTTTGTTACTATTCTTTGCTACAAAGGAGTATTAGCCACGAATACATAACACAATGACTTTCACTAACCATTTGATGGCAAAAATGACGGCAAGCAAATTCGTACATTAATTATAAGTAAAACTAATAATCTTCTAATAAGTACAGAGTTTTAGAAGAACGGTAGACAGTTTACAAATGTACAATCTCTGTCCCGAATATTCCGGGACCGATAGCTTAAAAGTGAATTCAATATATGTAATCACTATTGACAATAATCAAAATCGAAATACAGTAGACTCCCTCTTAACCGGCATAAATGGGACCGAGGGTAAGCCGGTTAAGCGAAAATCCGGTTAAACCGGAGAAATGAAATAAATTAAAGTTCGCATGTATTTGTCTTAAAAATAAAAACGCAATTAAAATATTGCGTCATTTTATTCAATGTATTAAAGTATTATAAGTTATATACCATTAAAAAAATGATTAACTTTTTTTGTTGAAGCCACAATGATTTAAAATGATGTCGTCGCTCATCCAAAATCATCTTTCTTTCCACCCCTTGCAACTGTATTGGATACGTTGTATCTGAAATACGTGCGATACCGATACTAAATAACGAAACAAGTGGGGTTTTTTTTTTAAGCTGTTGTTTTACATTTTAAAGATAAAAAAAAAATTCGGCCGGTTAAAGCGGAGATCCGGTTAAACAAAGTCCGGTTAAGAGGGAGTCTACTGTAGTTTCTTCCTTTTACTGTATCGCTGTCAACATTCTCATGAACTTGTTGAAGCATCTTTGGGAGAGCCTTTTCTTGAGTATTGTGGAGAGTCATTACATACAGCGTATTACACAATATCAGTCCCAGAATTTCACAGGACATAGATTCTATTTTCCTTAAATATCAATTCAGTATTGCTTTGTTATATGTTAGAATTTCGTTTTTTTAAGATCAGCAAGACATTCTTATGTCTGCCCAGGAATTTGGATTGGGATGGGAATTATAATGGTTCTATCCTTCCAAAAAAGAAAGAAAAGACGCGTTAATCCCTTTTTTCTGGTTGGGGGAGGGGAGTTTCAAACAAAACGAAGGCCCTCCAACCAAAAAACAGAAAGCCCACAATGATAGATTTTTTTTTCCTTTTTCGGCTCCCTTTCGGTAGCCATGGATCCAACAGTAAAAATGCACAATAAAGTATTTATTGCAAATTATCTTAGTCTGAATTTCTCAGGATTCAAAAGCTATTTTATGAAGCCAAGAAAAACAATGATAATAATCTTAAAATCTTTCCTTCCTTTTATCGAATTTGGCCAACTAGGGACCGCGTAACTAGCTCAACCTGACAACGTCAGGGCGAGGCTAGTGAAATTCAAGAAAGGGGGGGACGAGAATTATACCCCGTCCAGGTGAGAAACGGACGAAACACAGAAGAAGAAAGAAACAGCCACGCCACCACCGGGATTCGAACCCGGGTACTGGCGCATCGGCCACAACGGCAGCCCGCCGGCTAAACCGCACGGCCACGCCAGCACGGCCTTAAAATCTTTATTTATTTTTTATTTATTTTTTAAAATTAGACTCATAATCTTTAGCTGACTATTGTAAAAATAATGTTGATTTAGCTTTATTACTGAAATTAATGTAATAGATTTTTTTTTTTTAATTTTTTGAAATCATCCGTACCTAGATTTTATTTGCGATTTGTTCAGTTTCCGTTTTCCTCTTTTGATTTAATAATTATATATTTTTTCTTTCTAGTTTACAATTTTTTTTATTCACAATCCTTCTTCAGCTATTGAAATTTAAGGAACAAAAACAAATAGAATAGTTCTAAAAATCTTCACATCAACATATTATCATCTAAAAAACTTTAATATCCGTGATATTTCGTACTCTTTAATCAAGAGCACTTCTTCAGACGGTTAGGGATAAGCTTTATAAACCTATTCCCTAATACAGAGAATTCATTACAAAATTAATACAATAGAGTGTATTAGGGAATAGGTTTATAAAGCTTATCCCTAACCGTCTGAAGAAGTGCTCTTGATTAAAGAGTACGAAATATCACGGATATTAAAGTTTTTTAGAGATGATATGTTGATGTGAAGATTTTTAGAACATTTACGTGAAATTCAATTTTT
The DNA here is from genome assembly GCA_023159025.1 of Thereuonema tuberculata. Taxonomy (NCBI): domain Eukaryota; kingdom Metazoa; phylum Arthropoda; class Chilopoda; order Scutigeromorpha; family Scutigeridae; genus Thereuonema; species Thereuonema tuberculata. Next base: position 4,758 of record JAFIDM010038932.1, on the reverse strand, counting down.
AAATAGAATAGTTATAAAAAACAAACGTATTTGTTTTTGTTTTTCATGTGTCCACATTTTTCGTTAGTTGTTAAAAGGCTTCTGACGACCTTTAAAAGTCATTTCAAAGGATATTCATTTTTGGAATAAAAACGCTGCATATTTCGACCATAATAGTGTTTGATAATTTTGAATGATTTTTGAACATTTCATTAACATAAAGCTCTTTTTGTAATAGCATTATAAAAATAACTATTTTCTGACCTTTTGTATTTTTTTCTTTTGTGATTTTAATTAAAACATCTAAGAATGCCCTTTTTAATTCTTTTCCAGTTTTCCTAGTAAATTGAAAGGTGTTTTTGCTTTCTTTATGAAATATCTCTTATTCACAGGATAATTCCCTGATCTCTAGTGAATTAAGCAACAAAACAACATCTGAAATCAAAATAAAGGCATGATTATCTCTCATTTGAGGCCATTTCGAGAGAATCCCAGTGGCAACTCAATTTGGATTTATTGCTTCGTTTTAAATAAAATCCCAGGTAAAAATTCAAATTATTTCAAATTCTTCAAACATACTCTATGAAATTTAGTTTCCTAAGTAGATTATAAATTTCATTTTTTTTTATTTTCAAATGATGGGAATACGGAGTTGAGGGAAAAAAACAAACAAACAAACCGAATCCCTGAGGGAATATGAAAAACAAATGTTATTTGAAAGGAATTCGATCTTCTGAATCTAAGGAAATAAATAAATAAATATACTTTTGGAAGATTTAATTTGCACAGACAAGAATTAGGATGTAAAAGCTGAGTCAATTGTGAATCTGATTTTTTTTTTATTTTCATGGGACTAAATATGATCTATCGCCCAATGGGTTTCTTTGACTCAGAAGAACTATTCAAAAAAATAGATACAGAATTTGGTGATGATTATAATTTTTTTCAAAATTATTATTGGCATGCCAATCTTTAAAAACACATTAAGAACGAATCGTTTTTGCAAGTTCATTTCACTCCAGCATCCTTACTACTGTATTCGATTAATTCTGTATCAAAATCAATATAAAGATCATAGAGACATCCTTCATCCACCACGAACGTTTCAGATTTTTAAGATAGTTTGCGGTTGCTTTCTTCTGATAACATCCATTGCTGTGCTTTTCGACTCCTTGACCTTTTCCATGTAGATCCAATATGATTGTCAAGAGCGAGGTTACACATCCAATTCATGCATGCTCAAAAAAAAAGAAGAACTAATAAAAAAATTTTGTTTTTTTTTTTTTAGTTCAAAAATCGTTATTTTTAAGTTGAAATTGTAATTTATAACTTTTAAAGCTTTCATTTTATTTTAATATATTTTGTTTATTTGTTTTTATTTATTATTTTTCTTTTTTTTTTTTTTTTGGGGGGGGGGGGGGGGGGAATTGCGCATTCAATATTTGGCGCTTCTGAACTAAACTTGTGAGTGCTCTTAATCCAATGACCCTCTAGTCTTGAATAAAACAGCCAAAGTATATTATTTGTAAGTTTGAAGGCAAAACAGAGAAAAAGGTGGATCCAAGATGAAATTCATTTGTACTTTCTCCATACGATAGTAATGACAAAGTATAGGATGGGGACATGCAAATCATTTTTTCCCGAATCATTTCAGCATTTTAAAATTTTTATATAACAGAAGTATATATTGATGGAGTAAATATTGACGTCCCGATTTGGATGAAAATTCACTTACTACAGTTTTCCTACTTTTTTCCAAATGAAAATACAAGTCAAGGCAATTGCATTAAATGAAAAGCTCTATTGAAGGATTTCAATTAAACAAAATAAACCGCGTTATAAATTTCGTTCTTCTTTTATTTTCCTTTCAACTCTACAATATGAAATAATTCTAGCTATTTTTCCTAATTCATTTAAGTTTTAGCTCATCCAATAATGTAATTTAACTTTGATTTCCGCTTTTTAGAATATTTACTTCCGATCAAATATTATCAGGAAAATGAAATGGAGTTGAAGAGGCATGGATTTGCATAACAACGCTGCCATCGGATGAACTACTTTTCTGTTGACACGGGGCGTAGTAGAGCAGTAGTTGCCGGTGAAACACCAGTCGATCAGGTAAGGAGCAGCACCTGATATGATTCAACGGTTAATTCTCGAAAGAAAGGTTATTTAATGTTTCATTTTAACCATTTGATAACTTTCTTAAGTTATGTAAGGATTGTTTTAATTTTCTGAAATTGTTTAATATTTGATAAGTATTTTTTTTACTATTTTTCTTTTTTCTATTTTTGTAAAATATAGAAATTGTAAGTTTTTGTGCTTCTTTTCTTTTTCTTTCTTTCTTTCTTTTTTTTATCTTTTTTTAAATTCTTAACGTGATCGATTATTTAAACCTATTTGTTCTATTTTATTTATTTTTTTTACTTTTTTAAAAAAATGGCGTTCTTCATCTTTGCTTTTAATTATATACAATCATGATATTGTATATTGACAGTGAGTTAAATTTAGTTGAAATTATTTTATTAATTCAACTGTTAATATCTTTTTTTTAATTATATAATATTTTAGAGGCTACAATTTTACAGAGTTGGTGAAGAAATATTTAAAAAAATAAAATCGCCGATATTGTTTGTTTTTATGAGTTGGTCTATTTCCTTTGCGTAACAGGTGGTCCGTATCTCCCGGTGTATTGTAAACTCGAACCCATCCCTTCACAATACAAATGGCATCGTCCTTCATTTTTTATTTGAATGGAGTTTAATAGATCTATGGCATTCTAACAAGAAAAATATCAAAAAAGTTGTTTCATCTACATTTTCGTGAGAACTTTCTTTCCATGTACGATTATCTTCCATCAAAAACAAATGTTCTAAATCAATTTGGAGTTTAAGGACAGTTATTTACAGCAAAATTGGCTATAGTTTGAATTGTTGAATATAATAAAATCCTGACTTTCCTCTTCGTTTCTGGAATTACCTGTACTTTATTTATACTTTTTAGTGAACTTGATTATCAAACTTTCTCTTTACAAACATAATCTAATGACATTAGATTCATTCCCATAACTAAACTAGTCACAAGAAGACAATTTGTAAGGAAATAGTATTGAGACTGACTAATACCCGATTATAAGGATAGCTTTTGCTTTAAAGTTTAAATTACCTTCATACGATAATATTAAAATAGTTTATTAAACTCTTTTAAAACTTTCCTCCTTACTGCAGAATCAAAACCCAGGGAACTATTAAGTTATAACGAAAAACTTCATTGCTGTATCTCATCAAATAACTATTATATAAATGGCGCCAATTCTTCAGAATTATTTATGTTATAGATGAGATGTTCTGTTTTCAGAAGACTACGATAGTGATACCTTTCATGGCCTTCAAAAATGATGAAATTTTTGTTATTGTGTTTTAATAAAGTTTAGATCGCTCTGAATAGCTTAAATGGAGTCGCTATTTAATCATCAGCATAAAAATTTTGGTTTACAATTTAAACCACTGTAATTTTAGAAGAATAAATTTCAGTGTAAAATATTTTCATGTCACTGTACAAGTTTACTTATTATACTAGACGATTCCCCGTTGCTTCGCTTCCTAACGGAAAAACAGCATTTTATTTATTCAAAACACAAATTACATCAATTAAACTCAAAACAAAAATTAAAGTTTAATTTATTTTTAATTGTATTGCATGTATTGAAATCTATTTGTAACAGTTGTGAATTTGCGCAGTTGAGTTGATCATGCCACAGTACTTGTGTTGTCTGGCAACGCGCTTGCGACATTCCATTATTGCGGTCGTACGAGCGCATGCTGGGTTTTTTTTTTTTAAATATAGATTCCTGTAGCTACTTTCATTACAAATTCTTTTCAGATGAGCTGTGATACTTCCTTTTCAAACGAACATAATCTTAAACACTTTTTTTTTTTTAATGCACTTTCTACTTAACTAAAGATAAATAATCGTTCTAATATATCTGCAGAGATCGTTTGAAACAAAGGTAGGCCTAATCTAGACTTTTGTCTAGGGTCTTGTGCTTTCCTACAAACCGTTCTCTTTTGTTTTGTTTTTTAAATTTAGGAAGCAGTAATATAAACTCATGTAAATGGAGCCTTGAACTGTTATATAGACTTAGTTAAGAGTACTAGGTAGTTAGTGTACTTCCTGTGTACATTCCGTTTTTTAAGCAATATCTGAAATCTTATTAAAAGAAGAAGCCCAAAATAAATCTTCAATTGCATCGTTACTCAAAGATTTCAATTCATTTAACTGTTCTTTGTTTTTAAGTTTTTGTAACTTATCAGTTGTATGGAAATCAAACGTAAAGTATTTGTAGATGCTGTTTTTTTCGTATACTTTCGCACAGCTTTTAACAGACAACGTTCTCTGTTGATTTTCTCTTTCCTTATTTCGTTTTCCCCCTCCTTTAGAGATCCGGGAACTCGCCTAATCATTAACTAATCTTCAGGGAACTCATTTCAAATAGCTACAGGTATCTCTTGCTATTTGAAGATTCAAGTTGTTCTAGGGAAATAAATCTGTTCTTCCTCTTTCTTTTTCTGGTTTTTTTTATTTTTTTTATTTTACAACTTGATAGCAGAAAAAACATTTACTATTCTGTTTCAGAAGATCCTCTTTCTTGGTATTCAAAATGATATCATCCATCTATGGTATATTTTTCCTCTGCTGTAATTAGCTTAATCCAAAATATGTTGTGTAATTAAAAAAACAGAGCAGTTAGTAATAATCTATACTAATATTACAAAGCTG
>JAFIDM010038931.1:0-12889 GCA_023159025.1 Thereuonema tuberculata | reverse complement strand
TCAAGTTATCTAAAATTCAATAGTTGTTCACTAAATATATAAATGTCCACTAGTTGTGTGATTATTGTGTTTACGATAGTGAAGTATTACAGAACAAGCATTTAGTTTTAGTCAGACATTGCAATTACTCTGCTGATTTAGTGAAGTGAAATTAATGTTCATATGGAAATAATGATCGAGAGTTAGGATAGTTCTTTAAATAGTGGCAGTGATTTCCTAACTAGTATATTATTCATTCCCATTATATATATATTATTACAACCATTTTCATTTATTTTATTTTATTTTATTTATTTATATTTTTACAACCATTTTCATCATTGATTTCAATGATGAAAAAATTTAGGATCTGCTCTATCGCATCGATGTTTTCAAATTTGGTAATTAGTGAAAGCTCCAATCAGAACAGACGAGCTCGAGAGCGAAGAAGCCAACCGGCGCCATTTTGGTCACCGTTTCGATTGAATCGGAAGGCTTTTATAAATTAAGTATCACAGTGAGGAGATTATCTTTCGAAAAATAAACAATATTTTTACTGAAATAAATCAATTCTATGCGTCAGAATGTGCAGATGCCAACTTTTTCAAGAGAGATTTCGCTTCTTATTAAATCTTCAACACGCTCGCAGAGCATTGTGGGATGGCCGCTGTCGAAATTCACTTCAATTCCACTTATTGTCCTCAAAATGAAAGTTGACCGGCGGAAGTTTGAACTGCGCAGCCCTTCCGGTAGCTGATCAATTATGTTTTCCTGTCACAATGGACGACAGAGTCTGTTTTCACTGAGAAAGACATGTTGATAACGCCAAATTAAAACTTCTCTCGACTATTTAGCGTTATTTCAATACCAGTTGCTAACAATAAGTATTTTTATAAATAAATAAATATATATTATTTATAAATACAATGCTCTTTTGCAAAGTAATAAGCCTTTACCGTAATGGCGGCATCCTGTCATAACATTAGACGGAAGTGCCTGACCAGACTAATCGATGATACATGCGCAGATCTCACAAAAACAGGGCGGCCATCTCTCATTGGGAGGACAGTAAATAGTAGAGATGCTTGAATACAATATATAATTAGTCTCGAACAGATTGACAGCTTGCTAAAAGTCATTTCAAATTCTGCCGAAATTGCGTTGCCAAAACACGATTTTAACCTCTAAAAAAAAAGATTAAACACCGTCTTTTCGTAACTGGGGAAACTTTCGCCATAACTTTCGAGCTCAACTCTGATTGGCAAGCGCTCTGCCAATCACATGCACTGTTTCATCATATTTCGTCGGTATGGCGGAAATCAAGGGATGGGAACACTTCACTGAAAACAATGATCATATCAATGAAGCAAATTAATGATGAAAAAATATGCTGGTGTGATTTGGGCATTAGTAATAATGATAACAATTAACACAGTAATAATACTGATGCTTCATACATAACAATACTAACTATTGCCAACAGGACGTCATTGTTAATATTTACAAACGTATTGTTTTATAAATTTCTTTCACATATCCAAATGATGCACTAATGCCCGGTTGCACCAAAGTAGCGTTTAACTACGGTTCCCATGAACCGAGTTCTGCTTGAACCTCAAATTGAAGTTCAGCCTTGTTGCACCAAGCTACAACAGTCACAACTGAACCGACGTTCTGTGATCTGCGTTCATGGCGGCGGAAGTACGTAATGCGTTCAAAGCTGATTCCTGATTGGTTACAAGATTCGTCTTTCGTTGCGGGAAATCAACCCAATGGATTGTTTTCAATAGTTGTCCTTTGTTTCAGCAGTCAACAATCTCATTACGAAAATGGAGTTCAGGAATTAAAAAACTGAATTCTGCCGAGTCCCTATTTACACAGAGACGAAAAAAAAAAACCTTTTAATTGATATAATTGAATCGTACATAACACGTTTTAGAATGTAAAAAAACCGATGCTGAATATTACTAATCGTGGAGTTTAGCGTCCCAAATTAAATAACAATAAAAAACCTACAACAGTAAATGACAGTGATAAAATGTGAAATTTCACCCAAGTCTGCACGGATACCTAAGTGTCCCACCCCCGACCGAGAACGGGCACTCGTAAACTCTGTTTTCGTGCCACCGCGTTCTGGAGTCCGGCGTTCTGCGCCGGTCTCCTCCCGGGTCAGGGCGATCCATCGGCGGCAGAGATGGGACCAACAGCGGCAAACTTCGGTGCCGAGAAAAAAGGCCCGGTGTCGATGGGGGGTGGGACACTTAGGTATCCGTGCAGACTTGGGTGAAATTTCACATTTTATCACTGTCATTTACTGTTGTAGGTTTTTTATTGTTATTTAATTTGGGACGCTAAACTCCACGATTAGTAATATTCAGCATCGGTTTTTTTACATTCTAAAACGTGTTATGTACGATTCAATTATATCAATTAAAAGGTTTTTTTTTTTCGTCTCTGTGTAAATAGGGACTCGGCAGAATTCAGTTTTTTAATTCCTGAACTCCATTTTCGTAATGAGATTGTTGACTGCTGAAACAAAGGACAACTATTGAAAACAATCCATTGGGTTGATTTCCCGCAACGAAAGACGAATCTTGTAACCAATCAGGAATCAGCTTTGAACGCATTACGTACTTCCGCCGCCATGAACGCAGATCACAGAACGTCGGTTCAGTTGTGACTGTTGTAGCTTGGTGCAACAAGGCTGAACTTCAATTTGAGGTTCAAGCAGAACTCGGTTCATGGGAACCGTAGTTAAACGCTACTTTGGTGCAACCGGGCATTAGTGCATCATTTGGATATGTGAAAGAAATTTATAAAACAATACGTTTGTAAATATTAACAATGACGTCCTGTTGGCAATAGTTAGTATTGTTATGTATGAAGCATCAGTATTATTACTGTGTTAATTGTTATCATTATTACTAATGCCCAAATCACACCAGCATATTTTTTCATCATTAATTTGCTTCATTGATATGATCATTGTTTTCAGTGAAGTGTTCCCATCCCTTGATTTCCGCCATACCGACGAAATATGATGAAACAGTGCATGTGATTGGCAGAGCGCTTGCCAATCAGAGTTGAGCTCGAAAGTTATGGCGAAAGTTTCCCCAGTTACGAAAAGACGGTGTTTAATCTTTTTTTTTAGAGGTTAAAATCGTGTTTTGGCAACGCAATTTCGGCAGAATTTGAAATGACTTTTAGCAAGCTGTCAATCTGTTCGAGACTAATTATATATTGTATTCAAGCATCTCTACTATTTACTGTCCTCCCAATGAGAGATGGCCGCCCTGTTTTTGTGAGATCTGCGCATGTATCATCGATTAGTCTGGTCAGGCACTTCCGTCTAATGTTATGACAGGATGCCGCCATTACGGTAAAGGCTTATTACTTTGCAAAAGAGCATTGTATTTATAAATAATATATATTTATTTATTTATAAAAATACTTATTGTTAGCAACTGGTATTGAAATAACGCTAAATAGTCGAGAGAAGTTTTAATTTGGCGTTATCAACATGTCTTTCTCAGTGAAAACAGACTCTGTCGTCCATTGTGACAGGAAAACATAATTGATCAGCTACCGGAAGGGCTGCGCAGTTCAAACTTCCGCCGGTCAACTTTCATTTTGAGGACAATAAGTGGAATTGAAGTGAATTTCGACAGCGGCCATCCCACAATGCTCTGCGAGCGTGTTGAAGATTTAATAAGAAGCGAAATCTCTCTTGAAAAAGTTGGCATCTGCACATTCTGACGCATAGAATTGATTTATTTCAGTAAAAATATTGTTTATTTTTCGAAAGATAATCTCCTCACTGTGATACTTAATTTATAAAAGCCTTCCGATTCAATCGAAACGGTGACCAAAATGGCGCCGGTTGGCTTCTTCGCTCTCGAGCTCGTCTGTTCTGATTGGAGCTTTCACTAATTACCAAATTTGAAAACATCGATGCGATAGAGCAGATCCTAAATTTTTTCATCATTGAAATCAATGATGAAAATGGTTGTAAAAATATAAATAAATAAAATAAAATAAAATAAATGAAAATGGTTGTAATAATATATATATAATGGGAATGAATAATATACTAGTTAGGAAATCACTGCCACTATTTAAAGAACTATCCTAACTCTCGATCATTATTTCCATATGAACATTAATTTCACTTCACTAAATCAGCAGAGTAATTGCAATGTCTGACTAAAACTAAATGCTTGTTCTGTAATACTTCACTATCGTAAACACAATAATCACACAACTAGTGGACATTTATATATTTAGTGAACAACTATTGAATTTTAGATAACTTGATAACTTCAAGTTTACAAGCATGATAGTTCTTATCAAACAAATTAATCAATGTCTCTTGAAAACGTGTCCTTAGCTTCACTATATTGTTAAGCACAGATGATCGGGATTCAACACTAACTGATGAATTCTGGAAACAGTCAAAGTTCACTTAATTCAGTTGATGGCGACTTTTAACACATGCACTTTAAAGTTCTGGAAACATTAAAATCAGCATCCCATTGAAAACACACAAACTGCTGATTTCCACTAATCTTAACGCTGATGAATTGATTCGGCTATCTTCTCATTCTTCTATATTCAGCTTATGAATTAACAATTATCTTCTCGTTTACGATCCTGACGCACAAGTAAAGGAAAGCGCTAGGAAAAGTTTTACTTACGAATCTTCAAGGACTTGTCCTAATAATCCGCTCCGGAATTTCATGTTTTGAAGAATTCGTTGTCCTTTATTTCTAGTCGATTTCTATTTCCATCAATGTATCCTTATATCCTAATGATGACATTGGTTCCCAGTTCATTGCTATATCTTGTGAGCGTTGAACTTGGTTGAATGGCTTTCATATTCCACAGTCACTACGTTGCCTTCACTCGACGATTGAAACCGATCGCCAAAATGTGTCAAATAAAACGAGTATCGTTTCCTTATGAACTTTCCGATAGATCCTTCATATCGTCAAAGGTCTATCTCTTCACTGCTGCCGCTGCAGACTGTTAATCCCAGAGATGTCGCAATTTACACCTCCGATCCAAGAGACTTCTCGATCCGAACAGCTTATTTCCGGTAGCATCGATATTACGTCCTCGTTGCCTAACACCGGTCCGAGTGACATCAAGATGTGGGCTTCGTATCCTTGCCGCACCGTGATCTCGGCTGTCGAGTTACTTCGCTGCAGATTCCGTTTATTCCCGGGACCATCGAGATACCAGCCTTGCCGTCCAAGGGAAGTCTCCTGGCATGACGCCGGTCCGAGTGGCTTCAATATTCGTATTCCTCTCCCAACAACACTGAGATTCAGACTTCTCATCTATGGGACATCTGGTTGTATAACGTCCATCCGAGAGACATCAGGATGCGGGCTTTGTTTCCTAGTCGCACCGTGATCTTGGCTATCCCTGCTGCTTCCAATCTTTGCTTCGGCAAGAATAATACAGCTCATGTTGCATCCTAACTTCACAACGCTGCTTCGCAGACGGTTCTCCCAGCAATATCGAAATACCAACCTTCTCGACCAAGAGAAATCCCGATACACAACACTGGTCTGAGAGACAACAGCATACCGGCTTCGTATCCTAGCCGCATCGTCTGGACTATTTTATTAAGGGACGCCGAGATGTAGCCTTCCTATCGTCGCTACATCCTGTCGAGACTCGACTCTCGACGAAACAGCTCACTCGACTGCAGACACCTACTCACTCGACTCAACTGTCCACTCCAACTCATCTCTTCTGATCAAACACTGCAGAAATGTGCTTCACCACGCAATGCGTGGCAGCTGTGCTCGTGAAACAATCAGGTCAGCAAATAGATCGGCTCGCTCATATCGCGAAGCATCTCTAATCCAACAATGCACTGTCCGTGTTCTCAGGCATGAAAAAATAGCAGACCTTCGATGGCTTAACTAATTATCCTAATTGGAAAATCAAATTGCTCCTGTGAAATTTCTAGGGTTAGATTTTAACACTGTAAAATCTACAATGGTCAACAGAGGCAAATCACGCGATCATAGACCTCAATGATAGGGTCAATGATTGAAAACAATGATGAAAAATTTGATGGTGTGATTTGGGCATAACACTGCTATGGAAAACATTAATTTGGGGGGGGGGGGGTCAGGGAGTGGTCCTGCAGGTCTGATTTTTTTTACATGGTCACCTACTTTTTGATGCTGAACACAATGGTGAAGGTTTCATTCTAATATCTCTAACCGTTTGGCCGCTACAGAGTGTGACATACAGTGACAGACAGACAAACACAAAAGCAAATAGCGGTTCCCTATGTTAACTGTAACATGGGACCGCTAAAAACGGTCGTTTAATGTCAAAATCCACAGGTTGAAAGAGATGCAATGCCTCAAGATACAATCAGAAGTGTAAGAGAACCGCGGAAAACAGTTTAAGAATCGCTGTAGTAGATTGTTGGAATATAGCATGTAACTTGCCTTTATAATTCTGTGACTACTGCAAGGCAATATAAAAGTTCTCATTCAAGTCATGTATTTCAATGTTTCTCTTAGCTGTTACGTAGCATAAACTGAGTTGGGAAATCCAATTATTTCTATTATTTCTATAAATTCATACTATAAAATATATATGTATAAAAATGGACATAAAAGAATGGTGGATTCTTAAGTATGTATTCTATATTGCTTTATGTATACAGTCATGACATTTCTCAATTAGAATTGAACTATCCAAATTTTATATGGATCACTCAAATGTGCGCACCTTTCGTCATCCTGCACATTCTAAGTGGTAATTTAATTCCTGCCAGACTCGATGAAGCCGTTATAATCACTGTTCAAGATTAGAAACAAGCAGTTTTTTCCAACGATCCCCATGCCTAATGCAACAACGTCTACGTACAACGTCTACGTACTCCAAAATGCCCAGACCCATCAGTGACCCCGAGGATTGGATCACCCATGCTGTGTCTACCACTTGATGTGTGCCTGGTGACGAAGGTGCGCACACTGAGGGGCTTTGAGTGACACACATCAAGCTTGGACAGTTGCTCTTTCAATTGAGAGATGTTACGACTGTACACGTTAAACAAAGCAGAAAATACATGTCTTTGAAATTCCACTATTCTTTTATAACCACCCAGTATATATATATATATATATATATATATATATATAAATTTCTTACAATATAAAAACAAAATTACAGGGTATTGGTAAGGATACCATATAAGGATAAGTTTTCTTTCTAAATTTGTACTTTACCATGTTAAAAATAACTTATTAATAATAATCCAATTAAAGAAAACCAAAACCAAGATTAAATAAATAAAAAATTAATGTAATAGAAATGCAACGGAAACGTTTTAGAAAGGGCAAAAAAAACTCATTTTTATGAGGATCTACAAGTAGGCGAAACGAATTAACGAACCATGTAATGCATAAATTATTAATTACTATGATTATTTAATGATACATTACGGCTGGTGTGTAATAAATTACCCTTGCAGAATATTTTTTAGGCCTGATGTTAACTATCTTTTCCGATCTTAATGGTATCAGGATTGTTAGATACTGATGTTAGGTAAATAAATCAAAGAAGCAATACAGTGATTTGTAACAAACTTGAACTATAAGTTGATAAGGGTTTTACTGTCTGGGTGTGGGTAGATTTTGAGCATTTAACAGCACAATATTCTAAAAAGGCATTAAATTTTGATATAGCTGAGAATAATGGAAAGATGAATCCCACCCAAAACACTTCGTGTAAAATAAGTTGCCAAGACTCACATGCTCACAATGCTTTCACTGTTAAAAAGATATGAGATCTCATGTAGAGCCAAGCCCCTAACTCTACGAGGCCTAACTCTACAAGCCCTAACTCTAAAAAACCCTATATCTTGGTCAAAAAGTATGCCTTGGCCGTTTCGTGGCTGTCACACAGACAATCCCATGGAGTTATGTAAAGGATATGGAGTATGCCAAGGCACACTTTTTGACTAAGATAGTAGGGTTTTTAGAGTTAGGCATGTATAGTGAGGGGCTTGGCACTATATGAAATCTGATAACTTTTTAACAGTGAAAGCGTTATGAGCATCTTGGCAACGTATTTTACATGAAATGTTTTGGGTGAGATGAAATAGTTCCATGAAACGGCCAAGCCATACTTTTTGACCAAGATATACGGTTTTTAGAGTTAGGCCTCGTAGAGTTAGGGGCTTGGCTCTACATGAGATCTCATATCTTTTTAACAGTGAAAGCATTATGAGCATGTGAGTCTTGGCAACTTATTTTACACGAAGTGTTTTGGGTGGGATTCATCTTTCCATTATTCTCAGCTATATCAAAATTTAATGCCTTTTTAGAATATTGTGCTGTTAAATGCTCAAAATCTACCCACACCCAGACAGTAAAACCCTTATCAACTTATAGTTCAAGTTTGTTACAAATCACTGTATTGCTTCTTTGATTTATTTACCTAACATCAGTATCTAACAATCCTGATACCATTAAGATCGGAAAAGATAGTTAACATCAGGCCTAAAAAATATTCTGCAAGGGTAATTTATTACACACCAGCCGTAATGTATCATTAAATAATCATAGTAATTAATAATTTATGCATTACATGGTTCGTTAATTCGTTTCGCCTACTTGTAGATCCTCATAAAAATGAGTTTTTTTTGCCCTTTCTAAAACGTTTCCGTTGCATTTCTATTACATTAATTTTTTATTTATTTAATCTTGGTTTTGGTTTTCTTTAATTGGATTATTATTAATAAGTTATTTTTAACATGGTAAAGTACAAATTTAGAAAGAAAACTTATCCTTATATGGTATCCTTACCAATACCCTGTAATTTTGTTTTTATATTGTAAGAAATTTATATATATATATATATATATATATATATATATACTGGGTGGTTATAAAAGAATAGTGGAATTTCAAAGACATGTATTTTCTGCTTTGTTTAACGTGTACAGTCGTAACATCTCTCAATTGAAAGAGCAACTGTCCAAGCTTGATGTGTGTCACTCAAAGCCCCTCAGTGTGCGCACCTTCGTCACCAGGCACACATCAAGTGGTAGACACAGCATGGGTGATCCAATCCTCGGGGTCACTGATGGGTCTGGGCATTTTGGAGTACGTAGACGTTGTACGTAGACGTTGTTGCATTAGGCATGGGGATCGTTGGAAAAAACTGCTTGTTTCTAATCTTGAACAGTGATTATAACGGCTTCATCGAGTCTGGCAGGAATTAAATTACCACTTAGAATGTGCAGGATGACGAAAGGTGCGCACATTTGAGTGATCCATATAAAATTTGGATAGTTCAATTCTAATTGAGAAATGTCATGACTGTATACATAAAGCAATATAGAATACATACTTAAGAATCCACCATTCTTTTATGTCCATTTTTATACATATATATTTTATAGTATGAATTTATAGAAATAATAGAAATAATTGGATTTCCCAACTCAGTTTATGCTACGTAACAGCTAAGAGAAACATTGAAATACATGACTTGAATGAGAACTTTTATATTGCCTTGCAGTAGTCACAGAATTATAAAGGCAAGTTACATGCTATATTCCAACAATCTACTACAGCGATTCTTAAACTGTTTTCCGCGGTTCTCTTACACTTCTGATTGTATCTTGAGGCATTGCATCTCTTTCAACCTGTGGATTTTGACATTAAACGACCGTTTTTAGCGGTCCCATGTTACAGTTAACATAGGGAACCGCTATTTGCTTTTGTGTTTGTCTGTCTGTCACTGTATGTCACACTCTGTAGCGGCCAAACGGTTAGAGATATTAGAATGAAACCTTCACCATTGTGTTCAGCATCAAAAAGTAGGTGACCATGTAAAAAAAATCAGACCTGCAGGACCACTCCCTGACCCCCCCCCCCCCAAATTAATGTTTTCCATAGCAGTGTTATGCCCAAATCACACCATCAAATTTTTCATCATTGTTTTCAATCATTGACCCTATCATTGAGGTCTATGATCGCGTGATTTGCCTCTGTTGACCATTGTAGATTTTACAGTGTTAAAATCTAACCCTAGAAATTTCACAGGAGCAATTTGATTTTCCAATTAGGATAATTAGTTAAGCCATCGAAGGTCTGCTATTTTTTCATGCCTGAGAACACGGACAGTGCATTGTTGGATTAGAGATGCTTCGCGATATGAGCGAGCCGATCTATTTGCTGACCTGATTGTTTCACGAGCACAGCTGCCACGCATTGCGTGGTGAAGCACATTTCTGCAGTGTTTGATCAGAAGAGATGAGTTGGAGTGGACAGTTGAGTCGAGTGAGTAGGTGTCTGCAGTCGAGTGAGCTGTTTCGTCGAGAGTCGAGTCTCGACAGGATGTAGCGACGATAGGAAGGCTACATCTCGGCGTCCCTTAATAAAATAGTCCAGACGATGCGGCTAGGATACGAAGCCGGTATGCTGTTGTCTCTCAGACCAGTGTTGTGTATCGGGATTTCTCTTGGTCGAGAAGGTTGGTATTTCGATATTGCTGGGAGAACCGTCTGCGAAGCAGCGTTGTGAAGTTAGGATGCAACATGAGCTGTATTATTCTTGCCGAAGCAAAGATTGGAAGCAGCAGGGATAGCCAAGATCACGGTGCGACTAGGAAACAAAGCCCGCATCCTGATGTCTCTCGGATGGACGTTATACAACCAGATGTCCCATAGATGAGAAGTCTGGATCTCAGTGTTGTTGGGAGAGAAATACGAATATTGAAGCCACTCGGACCGGCGTCATGCCAGGAGACTTCCCTTGGACGGCAAGGCTGGTATCTCGATGGTCCCGGGAATAAACGGAATCTGCAGCGAAGTAACTCGACAGCCGAGATCACGGTGCGGCAAGGATACGAAGCCCACATCTTGATGTCACTCGGACCGGTGTTAGGCAACGAGGACGTAATATCGATGCTACCGGAAATAAGCTGTTCGGATCGAGAAGTCTCTTGGATCGGAGGTGTAAATTGCGACATCTCTGGGATTAACAGTCTGCAGCGGCAGCAGTGAAGAGATAGACCTTTGACGATATGAAGGATCTATCGGAAAGTTCATAAGGAAACGATACTCGTTTTATTTGACACATTTTGGCGATCGGTTTCAATCGTCGAGTGAAGGCAACGTAGTGACTGTGGAATATGAAAGCCATTCAACCAAGTTCAACGCTCACAAGATATAGCAATGAACTGGGAACCAATGTCATCATTAGGATATAAGGATACATTGATGGAAATAGAAATCGACTAGAAATAAAGGACAACGAATTCTTCAAAACATGAAATTCCGGAGCGGATTATTAGGACAAGTCCTTGAAGATTCGTAAGTAAAACTTTTCCTAGCGCTTTCCTTTACTTGTGCGTCAGGATCGTAAACGAGAAGATAATTGTTAATTCATAAGCTGAATATAGAAGAATTGAGAAGATAGCCGAATCAATTCATCAGCGTTAAGATTAGTGGAAATCAGCAGTTTGTGTGTTTTCAATGGGATGCTGATTTTAATGTTTCCAGAACTTTAAAGTGCATGTGTTAAAAGTCGCCATCAACTGAATTAAGTGAACTTTGACTGTTTCCAGAATTCATCAGTTAGTGTTGAATCCCGATCATCTGTGCTTAACAATATAGTGAAGCTAAGGACACGTTTTCAAGAGACATTGATTAATTTGTTTGATAAGAACTATCATGCTTGTAAACTTGAAGTTATCAAGTTATCTAAAATTCAATAGTTGTTCACTAAATATATAAATGTCCACTAGTTGTGTGATTATTGTGTTTACGATAGTGAAGTATTACAGAACAAGCATTTAGTTTTAGTCAGACATTGCAATTACTCTGCTGATTTAGTGAAGTGAAATTAATGTTCATATGGAAATAATGATCGAGAGTTAGGATAGTTCTTTAAATAGTGGCAGTGATTTCCTAACTAGTATATTATTCATTCCCATTATATATATATTATTACAACCATTTTCATTTATTTTATTTTATTTTATTTATTTATATTTTTACAACCATTTTCATCATTGATTTCAATGATGAAAAAATTTAGGATCTGCTCTATCGCATCGATGTTTTCAAATTTGGTAATTAGTGAAAGCTCCAATCAGAACAGACGAGCTCGAGAGCGAAGAAGCCAACCGGCGCCATTTTGGTCACCGTTTCGATTGAATCGGAAGGCTTTTATAAATTAAGTATCACAGTGAGGAGATTATCTTTCGAAAAATAAACAATATTTTTACTGAAATAAATCAATTCTATGCGTCAGAATGTGCAGATGCCAACTTTTTCAAGAGAGATTTCGCTTCTTATTAAATCTTCAACACGCTCGCAGAGCATTGTGGGATGGCCGCTGTCGAAATTCACTTCAATTCCACTTATTGTCCTCAAAATGAAAGTTGACCGGCGGAAGTTTGAACTGCGCAGCCCTTCCGGTAGCTGATCAATTATGTTTTCCTGTCACAATGGACGACAGAGTCTGTTTTCACTGAGAAAGACATGTTGATAACGCCAAATTAAAACTTCTCTCGACTATTTAGCGTTATTTCAATACCAGTTGCTAACAATAAGTATTTTTATAAATAAATAAATATATATTATTTATAAATACAATGCTCTTTTGCAAAGTAATAAGCCTTTACCGTAATGGCGGCATCCTGTCATAACATTAGACGGAAGTGCCTGACCAGACTAATCGATGATACATGCGCAGATCTCACAAAAACAGGGCGGCCATCTCTCATTGGGAGGACAGTAAATAGTAGAGATGCTTGAATACAATATATAATTAGTCTCGAACAGATTGACAGCTTGCTAAAAGTCATTTCAAATTCTGCCGAAATTGCGTTGCCAAAACACGATTTTAACCTCTAAAAAAAA
>JAFIDM010038930.1:0-12890 GCA_023159025.1 Thereuonema tuberculata | reverse complement strand
TTTTTTTTAGAGGTTAAAATCGTGTTTTGGCAACGCAATTTCGGCAGAATTTGAAATGACTTTTAGCAAGCTGTCAATCTGTTCGAGACTAATTATATATTGTATTCAAGCATCTCTACTATTTACTGTCCTCCCAATGAGAGATGGCCGCCCTGTTTTTGTGAGATCTGCGCATGTATCATCGATTAGTCTGGTCAGGCACTTCCGTCTAATGTTATGACAGGATGCCGCCATTACGGTAAAGGCTTATTACTTTGCAAAAGAGCATTGTATTTATAAATAATATATATTTATTTATTTATAAAAATACTTATTGTTAGCAACTGGTATTGAAATAACGCTAAATAGTCGAGAGAAGTTTTAATTTGGCGTTATCAACATGTCTTTCTCAGTGAAAACAGACTCTGTCGTCCATTGTGACAGGAAAACATAATTGATCAGCTACCGGAAGGGCTGCGCAGTTCAAACTTCCGCCGGTCAACTTTCATTTTGAGGACAATAAGTGGAATTGAAGTGAATTTCGACAGCGGCCATCCCACAATGCTCTGCGAGCGTGTTGAAGATTTAATAAGAAGCGAAATCTCTCTTGAAAAAGTTGGCATCTGCACATTCTGACGCATAGAATTGATTTATTTCAGTAAAAATATTGTTTATTTTTCGAAAGATAATCTCCTCACTGTGATACTTAATTTATAAAAGCCTTCCGATTCAATCGAAACGGTGACCAAAATGGCGCCGGTTGGCTTCTTCGCTCTCGAGCTCGTCTGTTCTGATTGGAGCTTTCACTAATTACCAAATTTGAAAACATCGATGCGATAGAGCAGATCCTAAATTTTTTCATCATTGAAATCAATGATGAAAATGGTTGTAAAAATATAAATAAATAAAATAAAATAAAATAAATGAAAATGGTTGTAATAATATATATATAATGGGAATGAATAATATACTAGTTAGGAAATCACTGCCACTATTTAAAGAACTATCCTAACTCTCGATCATTATTTCCATATGAACATTAATTTCACTTCACTAAATCAGCAGAGTAATTGCAATGTCTGACTAAAACTAAATGCTTGTTCTGTAATACTTCACTATCGTAAACACAATAATCACACAACTAGTGGACATTTATATATTTAGTGAACAACTATTGAATTTTAGATAACTTGATAACTTCAAGTTTACAAGCATGATAGTTCTTATCAAACAAATTAATCAATGTCTCTTGAAAACGTGTCCTTAGCTTCACTATATTGTTAAGCACAGATGATCGGGATTCAACACTAACTGATGAATTCTGGAAACAGTCAAAGTTCACTTAATTCAGTTGATGGCGACTTTTAACACATGCACTTTAAAGTTCTGGAAACATTAAAATCAGCATCCCATTGAAAACACACAAACTGCTGATTTCCACTAATCTTAACGCTGATGAATTGATTCGGCTATCTTCTCAATTCTTCTATATTCAGCTTATGAATTAACAATTATCTTCTCGTTTACGATCCTGACGCACAAGTAAAGGAAAGCGCTAGGAAAAGTTTTACTTACGAATCTTCAAGGACTTGTCCTAATAATCCGCTCCGGAATTTCATGTTTTGAAGAATTCGTTGTCCTTTATTTCTAGTCGATTTCTATTTCCATCAATGTATCCTTATATCCTAATGATCACATTGGTTCCCAGTTCATTGCTATATCTTGTGAGCGTTGAACTTGGTTGAATGGCTTTCATATTCCACAGTCACTACGTTGCCTTCACTCGACGATTGAAACCGATCGCCAAAATGTGTCAAATAAAACGAGTATCGTTTCCTTATGAACTTTCCGATAGATCCTTCATATCGTCAAAGGTCTATCTCTTCACTGCTGCCGCTGCAGACTGTTAATCCCAGAGATGTCGCAATTTACACCTCCGATCCAAGAGACTTCTCGATCCGAACAGCTTATTTCCGGTAGCATCGATATTACGTCCTCGTTGCCTAACACCGGTCCGAGTGACATCAAGATGTGGGCTTCGTATCCTTGCCGCACCGTGATCTCGGCTGTCGAGTTACTTCGCTGCAGATTCCGTTTATTCCCGGGACCATCGAGATACCAGCCTTGCCGTCCAAGGGAAGTCTCCTGGCATGACGCCGGTCCGAGTGGCTTCAATATTCGTATTTCTCTCCCAACAACACTGAGATCCAGACTTCTCATCTATGGGACATCTGGTTGTATAACGTCCATCCGAGAGACATCAGGATGCGGGCTTTGTTTCCTAGTCGCACCGTGATCTTGGCTATCCCTGCTGCTTCCAATCTTTGCTTCGGCAAGAATAATACAGCTCATGTTGCATCCTAACTTCACAACGCTGCTTCGCAGACGGTTCTCCCAGCAATATCGAAATACCAACCTTCTCGACCAAGAGAAATCCCGATACACAACACTGGTCTGAGAGACAACAGCATACCGGCTTCGTATCCTAGCCGCATCGTCTGGACTATTTTATTAAGGGACGCCGAGATGTAGCCTTCCTATCGTCGCTACATCCTGTCGAGACTCGACTCTCGACGAAACAGCTCACTCGACTGCAGACACCTACTCACTCGACTCAACTGTCCACTCCAACTCATCTCTTCTGATCAAACACTGCAGAAATGTGCTTCACCACGCAATGCGTGGCAGCTGTGCTCGTGAAACAATCAGGTCAGCAAATAGATCGGCTCGCTCATATCGCGAAGCATCTCTAATCCAACAATGCACTGTCCGTGTTCTCAGGCATGAAAAAATAGCAGACCTTCGATGGCTTAACTAATTATCCTAATTGGAAAATCAAATTGCTCCTGTGAAATTTCTAGGGTTAGATTTTAACACTGTAAAATCTACAATGGTCAACAGAGGCAAATCACGCGATCATAGACCTCAATGATAGGGTCAATGATTGAAAACAATGATGAAAAATTTGATGGTGTGATTTGGGCATAACACTGCTATGGAAAACATTAATTTGGGGGGGGGGGGGTCAGGGAGTGGTCCTGCAGGTCTGATTTTTTTTACATGGTCACCTACTTTTTGATGCTGAACACAATGGTGAAGGTTTCATTCTAATATCTCTAACCGTTTGGCCGCTACAGAGTGTGACATACAGTGACAGACAGACAAACACAAAAGCAAATAGCGGTTCCCTATGTTAACTGTAACATGGGACCGCTAAAAACGGTCGTTTAATGTCAAAATCCACAGGTTGAAAGAGATGCAATGCCTCAAGATACAATCAGAAGTGTAAGAGAACCGCGGAAAACAGTTTAAGAATCGCTGTAGTAGATTGTTGGAATATAGCATGTAACTTGCCTTTATAATTCTGTGACTACTGCAAGGCAATATAAAAGTTCTCATTCAAGTCATGTATTTCAATGTTTCTCTTAGCTGTTACGTAGCATAAACTGAGTTGGGAAATCCAATTATTTCTATTATTTCTATAAATTCATACTATAAAATATATATGTATAAAAATGGACATAAAAGAATGGTGGATTCTTAAGTATGTATTCTATATTGCTTTATGTATACAGTCATGACATTTCTCAATTAGAATTGAACTATCCAAATTTTATATGGATCACTCAAATGTGCGCACCTTTCGTCATCCTGCACATTCTAAGTGGTAATTTAATTCCTGCCAGACTCGATGAAGCCGTTATAATCACTGTTCAAGATTAGAAACAAGCAGTTTTTTCCAACGATCCCCATGCCTAATGCAACAACGTCTACGTACAACGTCTACGTACTCCAAAATGCCCAGACCCATCAGTGACCCCGAGGATTGGATCACCCATGCTGTGTCTACCACTTGATGTGTGCCTGGTGACGAAGGTGCGCACACTGAGGGGCTTTGAGTGACACACATCAAGCTTGGACAGTTGCTCTTTCAATTGAGAGATGTTACGACTGTACACGTTAAACAAAGCAGAAAATACATGTCTTTGAAATTCCACTATTCTTTTATAACCACCCAGTATATATATATATATATATATATATATATATATAAATTTCTTACAATATAAAAACAAAATTACAGGGTATTGGTAAGGATACCATATAAGGATAAGTTTTCTTTCTAAATTTGTACTTTACCATGTTAAAAATAACTTATTAATAATAATCCAATTAAAGAAAACCAAAACCAAGATTAAATAAATAAAAAATTAATGTAATAGAAATGCAACGGAAACGTTTTAGAAAGGGCAAAAAAAACTCATTTTTATGAGGATCTACAAGTAGGCGAAACGAATTAACGAACCATGTAATGCATAAATTATTAATTACTATGATTATTTAATGATACATTACGGCTGGTGTGTAATAAATTACCCTTGCAGAATATTTTTTAGGCCTGATGTTAACTATCTTTTCCGATCTTAATGGTATCAGGATTGTTAGATACTGATGTTAGGTAAATAAATCAAAGAAGCAATACAGTGATTTGTAACAAACTTGAACTATAAGTTGATAAGGGTTTTACTGTCTGGGTGTGGGTAGATTTTGAGCATTTAACAGCACAATATTCTAAAAAGGCATTAAATTTTGATATAGCTGAGAATAATGGAAAGATGAATCCCACCCAAAACACTTCGTGTAAAATAAGTTGCCAAGACTCACATGCTCACAATGCTTTCACTGTTAAAAAGATATGAGATCTCATGTAGAGCCAAGCCCCTAACTCTACGAGGCCTAACTCTACAAGCCCTAACTCTAAAAAACCCTATATCTTGGTCAAAAAGTATGCCTTGGCCGTTTCGTGGCTGTCACACAGACAATCCCATGGAGTTATGTAAAGGATATGGAGTATGCCAAGGCACACTTTTTGACTAAGATAGTAGGGTTTTTAGAGTTAGGCATGTATAGTGAGGGGCTTGGCACTATATGAAATCTGATAACTTTTTAACAGTGAAAGCGTTATGAGCATCTTGGCAACGTATTTTACATGAAATGTTTTGGGTGAGATGAAATAGTTCCATGAAACGGCCAAGCCATACTTTTTGACCAAGATATACGGTTTTTAGAGTTAGGCCTCGTAGAGTTAGGGGCTTGGCTCTACATGAGATCTCATATCTTTTTAACAGTGAAAGCATTATGAGCATGTGAGTCTTGGCAACTTATTTTACACGAAGTGTTTTGGGTGGGATTCATCTTTCCATTATTCTCAGCTATATCAAAATTTAATGCCTTTTTAGAATATTGTGCTGTTAAATGCTCAAAATCTACCCACACCCAGACAGTAAAACCCTTATCAACTTATAGTTCAAGTTTGTTACAAATCACTGTATTGCTTCTTTGATTTATTTACCTAACATCAGTATCTAACAATCCTGATACCATTAAGATCGGAAAAGATAGTTAACATCAGGCCTAAAAAATATTCTGCAAGGGTAATTTATTACACACCAGCCGTAATGTATCATTAAATAATCATAGTAATTAATAATTTATGCATTACATGGTTCGTTAATTCGTTTCGCCTACTTGTAGATCCTCATAAAAATGAGTTTTTTTTGCCCTTTCTAAAACGTTTCCGTTGCATTTCTATTACATTAATTTTTTATTTATTTAATCTTGGTTTTGGTTTTCTTTAATTGGATTATTATTAATAAGTTATTTTTAACATGGTAAAGTACAAATTTAGAAAGAAAACTTATCCTTATATGGTATCCTTACCAATACCCTGTAATTTTGTTTTTATATTGTAAGAAATTTATATATATATATATATATATATATATATATATACTGGGTGGTTATAAAAGAATAGTGGAATTTCAAAGACATGTATTTTCTGCTTTGTTTAACGTGTACAGTCGTAACATCTCTCAATTGAAAGAGCAACTGTCCAAGCTTGATGTGTGTCACTCAAAGCCCCTCAGTGTGCGCACCTTCGTCACCAGGCACACATCAAGTGGTAGACACAGCATGGGTGATCCAATCCTCGGGGTCACTGATGGGTCTGGGCATTTTGGAGTACGTAGACGTTGTACGTAGACGTTGTTGCATTAGGCATGGGGATCGTTGGAAAAAACTGCTTGTTTCTAATCTTGAACAGTGATTATAACGGCTTCATCGAGTCTGGCAGGAATTAAATTACCACTTAGAATGTGCAGGATGACGAAAGGTGCGCACATTTGAGTGATCCATATAAAATTTGGATAGTTCAATTCTAATTGAGAAATGTCATGACTGTATACATAAAGCAATATAGAATACATACTTAAGAATCCACCATTCTTTTATGTCCATTTTTATACATATATATTTTATAGTATGAATTTATAGAAATAATAGAAATAATTGGATTTCCCAACTCAGTTTATGCTACGTAACAGCTAAGAGAAACATTGAAATACATGACTTGAATGAGAACTTTTATATTGCCTTGCAGTAGTCACAGAATTATAAAGGCAAGTTACATGCTATATTCCAACAATCTACTACAGCGATTCTTAAACTGTTTTCCGCGGTTCTCTTACACTTCTGATTGTATCTTGAGGCATTGCATCTCTTTCAACCTGTGGATTTTGACATTAAACGACCGTTTTTAGCGGTCCCATGTTACAGTTAACATAGGGAACCGCTATTTGCTTTTGTGTTTGTCTGTCTGTCACTGTATGTCACACTCTGTAGCGGCCAAACGGTTAGAGATATTAGAATGAAACCTTCACCATTGTGTTCAGCATCAAAAAGTAGGTGACCATGTAAAAAAAATCAGACCTGCAGGACCACTCCCTGACCCCCCCCCCCCCAAATTAATGTTTTCCATAGCAGTGTTATGCCCAAATCACACCATCAAATTTTTCATCATTGTTTTCAATCATTGACCCTATCATTGAGGTCTATGATCGCGTGATTTGCCTCTGTTGACCATTGTAGATTTTACAGTGTTAAAATCTAACCCTAGAAATTTCACAGGAGCAATTTGATTTTCCAATTAGGATAATTAGTTAAGCCATCGAAGGTCTGCTATTTTTTCATGCCTGAGAACACGGACAGTGCATTGTTGGATTAGAGATGCTTCGCGATATGAGCGAGCCGATCTATTTGCTGACCTGATTGTTTCACGAGCACAGCTGCCACGCATTGCGTGGTGAAGCACATTTCTGCAGTGTTTGATCAGAAGAGATGAGTTGGAGTGGACAGTTGAGTCGAGTGAGTAGGTGTCTGCAGTCGAGTGAGCTGTTTCGTCGAGAGTCGAGTCTCGACAGGATGTAGCGACGATAGGAAGGCTACATCTCGGCGTCCCTTAATAAAATAGTCCAGACGATGCGGCTAGGATACGAAGCCGGTATGCTGTTGTCTCTCAGACCAGTGTTGTGTATCGGGATTTCTCTTGGTCGAGAAGGTTGGTATTTCGATATTGCTGGGAGAACCGTCTGCGAAGCAGCGTTGTGAAGTTAGGATGCAACATGAGCTGTATTATTCTTGCCGAAGCAAAGATTGGAAGCAGCAGGGATAGCCAAGATCACGGTGCGACTAGGAAACAAAGCCCGCATCCTGATGTCTCTCGGATGGACGTTATACAACCAGATGTCCCATAGATGAGAAGTCTGGATCTCAGTGTTGTTGGGAGAGAAATACGAATATTGAAGCCACTCGGACCGGCGTCATGCCAGGAGACTTCCCTTGGACGGCAAGGCTGGTATCTCGATGGTCCCGGGAATAAACGGAATCTGCAGCGAAGTAACTCGACAGCCGAGATCACGGTGCGGCAAGGATACGAAGCCCACATCTTGATGTCACTCGGACCGGTGTTAGGCAACGAGGACGTAATATCGATGCTACCGGAAATAAGCTGTTCGGATCGAGAAGTCTCTTGGATCGGAGGTGTAAATTGCGACATCTCTGGGATTAACAGTCTGCAGCGGCAGCAGTGAAGAGATAGACCTTTGACGATATGAAGGATCTATCGGAAAGTTCATAAGGAAACGATACTCGTTTTATTTGACACATTTTGGCGATCGGTTTCAATCGTCGAGTGAAGGCAACGTAGTGACTGTGGAATATGAAAGCCATTCAACCAAGTTCAACGCTCACAAGATATAGCAATGAACTGGGAACCAATGTCATCATTAGGATATAAGGATACATTGATGGAAATAGAAATCGACTAGAAATAAAGGACAACGAATTCTTCAAAACATGAAATTCCGGAGCGGATTATTAGGACAAGTCCTTGAAGATTCGTAAGTAAAACTTTTCCTAGCGCTTTCCTTTACTTGTGCGTCAGGATCGTAAACGAGAAGATAATTGTTAATTCATAAGCTGAATATAGAAGAATTGAGAAGATAGCCGAATCAATTCATCAGCGTTAAGATTAGTGGAAATCAGCAGTTTGTGTGTTTTCAATGGGATGCTGATTTTAATGTTTCCAGAACTTTAAAGTGCATGTGTTAAAAGTCGCCATCAACTGAATTAAGTGAACTTTGACTGTTTCCAGAATTCATCAGTTAGTGTTGAATCCCGATCATCTGTGCTTAACAATATAGTGAAGCTAAGGACACGTTTTCAAGAGACATTGATTAATTTGTTTGATAAGAACTATCATGCTTGTAAACTTGAAGTTATCAAGTTATCTAAAATTCAATAGTTGTTCACTAAATATATAAATGTCCACTAGTTGTGTGATTATTGTGTTTACGATAGTGAAGTATTACAGAACAAGCATTTAGTTTTAGTCAGACATTGCAATTACTCTGCTGATTTAGTGAAGTGAAATTAATGTTCATATGGAAATAATGATCGAGAGTTAGGATAGTTCTTTAAATAGTGGCAGTGATTTCCTAACTAGTATATTATTCATTCCCATTATATATATATTATTACAACCATTTTCATTTATTTTATTTTATTTTATTTATTTATATTTTTACAACCATTTTCATCATTGATTTCAATGATGAAAAAATTTAGGATCTGCTCTATCGCATCGATGTTTTCAAATTTGGTAATTAGTGAAAGCTCCAATCAGAACAGACGAGCTCGAGAGCGAAGAAGCCAACCGGCGCCATTTTGGTCACCGTTTCGATTGAATCGGAAGGCTTTTATAAATTAAGTATCACAGTGAGGAGATTATCTTTCGAAAAATAAACAATATTTTTACTGAAATAAATCAATTCTATGCGTCAGAATGTGCAGATGCCAACTTTTTCAAGAGAGATTTCGCTTCTTATTAAATCTTCAACACGCTCGCAGAGCATTGTGGGATGGCCGCTGTCGAAATTCACTTCAATTCCACTTATTGTCCTCAAAATGAAAGTTGACCGGCGGAAGTTTGAACTGCGCAGCCCTTCCGGTAGCTGATCAATTATGTTTTCCTGTCACAATGGACGACAGAGTCTGTTTTCACTGAGAAAGACATGTTGATAACGCCAAATTAAAACTTCTCTCGACTATTTAGCGTTATTTCAATACCAGTTGCTAACAATAAGTATTTTTATAAATAAATAAATATATATTATTTATAAATACAATGCTCTTTTGCAAAGTAATAAGCCTTTACCGTAATGGCGGCATCCTGTCATAACATTAGACGGAAGTGCCTGACCAGACTAATCGATGATACATGCGCAGATCTCACAAAAACAGGGCGGCCATCTCTCATTGGGAGGACAGTAAATAGTAGAGATGCTTGAATACAATATATAATTAGTCTCGAACAGATTGACAGCTTGCTAAAAGTCATTTCAAATTCTGCCGAAATTGCGTTGCCAAAACACGATTTTAACCTCTAAAAAAAAAGATTAAACACCGTCTTTTCGTAACTGGGGAAACTTTCGCCATAACTTTCGAGCTCAACTCTGATTGGCAAGCGCTCTGCCAATCACATGCACTGTTTCATCATATTTCGTCGGTATGGCGGAAATCAAGGGATGGGAACACTTCACTGAAAACAATGATCATATCAATGAAGCAAATTAATGATGAAAAAATATGCTGGTGTGATTTGGGCATTAGTAATAATGATAACAATTAACACAGTAATAATACTGATGCTTCATACATAACAATACTAACTATTGCCAACAGGACGTCATTGTTAATATTTACAAACGTATTGTTTTATAAATTTCTTTCACATATCCAAATGATGCACTAATGCCCGGTTGCACCAAAGTAGCGTTTAACTACGGTTCCCATGAACCGAGTTCTGCTTGAACCTCAAATTGAAGTTCAGCCTTGTTGCACCAAGCTACAACAGTCACAACTGAACCGACGTTCTGTGATCTGCGTTCATGGCGGCGGAAGTACGTAATGCGTTCAAAGCTGATTCCTGATTGGTTACAAGATTCGTCTTTCGTTGCGGGAAATCAACCCAATGGATTGTTTTCAATAGTTGTCCTTTGTTTCAGCAGTCAACAATCTCATTACGAAAATGGAGTTCAGGAATTAAAAAACTGAATTCTGCCGAGTCCCTATTTACACAGAGACGAAAAAAAAAAACCTTTTAATTGATATAATTGAATCGTACATAACACGTTTTAGAATGTAAAAAAACCGATGCTGAATATTACTAATCGTGGAGTTTAGCGTCCCAAATTAAATAACAATAAAAAACCTACAACAGTAAATGACAGTGATAAAATGTGAAATTTCACCCAAGTCTGCACGGATACCTAAGTGTCCCACCCCCGACCGAGAACGGGCACTCGTAAACTCTGTTTTCGTGCCACCGCGTTCTGGAGTCCGGCGTTCTGCGCCGGTCTCCTCCCGGGTCAGGGCGATCCATCGGCGGCAGAGATGGGACCAACAGCGGCAAACTTCGGTGCCGAGAAAAAAGGCCCGGTGTCGATGGGGGGTGGGACACTTAGGTATCCGTGCAGACTTGGGTGAAATTTCACATTTTATCACTGTCATTTACTGTTGTAGGTTTTTTATTGTTATTTAATTTGGGACGCTAAACTCCACGATTAGTAATATTCAGCATCGGTTTTTTTACATTCTAAAACGTGTTATGTACGATTCAATTATATCAATTAAAAGGTTTTTTTTTTTCGTCTCTGTGTAAATAGGGACTCGGCAGAATTCAGTTTTTTAATTCCTGAACTCCATTTTCGTAATGAGATTGTTGACTGCTGAAACAAAGGACAACTATTGAAAACAATCCATTGGGTTGATTTCCCGCAACGAAAGACGAATCTTGTAACCAATCAGGAATCAGCTTTGAACGCATTACGTACTTCCGCCGCCATGAACGCAGATCACAGAACGTCGGTTCAGTTGTGACTGTTGTAGCTTGGTGCAACAAGGCTGAACTTCAATTTGAGGTTCAAGCAGAACTCGGTTCATGGGAACCGTAGTTAAACGCTACTTTGGTGCAACCGGGCATTAGTGCATCATTTGGATATGTGAAAGAAATTTATAAAACAATACGTTTGTAAATATTAACAATGACGTCCTGTTGGCAATAGTTAGTATTGTTATGTATGAAGCATCAGTATTATTACTGTGTTAATTGTTATCATTATTACTAATGCCCAAATCACACCAGCATATTTTTTCATCATTAATTTGCTTCATTGATATGATCATTGTTTTCAGTGAAGTGTTCCCATCCCTTGATTTCCGCCATACCGACGAAATATGATGAAACAGTGCATGTGATTGGCAGAGCGCTTGCCAATCAGAGTTGAGCTCGAAAGTTATGGCGAAAGTTTCCCCAGTTACGAAAAGACGGTGTTTAATCTTTTTTTTTAGAGGTTAAAATCGTGTTTTGGCAACGCAATTTCGGCAGAATTTGAAATGACTTTTAGCAAGCTGTCAATCTGTTCGAGACTAATTATATATTGTATTCAAGCATCTCTACTATTTACTGTCCTCCCAATGAGAGATGGCCGCCCTGTTTTTGTGAGATCTGCGCATGTATCATCGATTAGTCTGGTCAGGCACTTCCGTCTAATGTTATGACAGGATGCCGCCATTACGGTAAAGGCTTATTACTTTGCAAAAGAGCATTGTATTTATAAATAATATATATTTATTTATTTATAAAAATACTTATTGTTAGCAACTGGTATTGAAATAACGCTAAATAGTCGAGAGAAGTTTTAATTTGGCGTTATCAACATGTCTTTCTCAGTGAAAACAGACTCTGTCGTCCATTGTGACAGGAAAACATAATTGATCAGCTACCGGAAGGGCTGCGCAGTTCAAACTTCCGCCGGTCAACTTTCATTTTGAGGACAATAAGTGGAATTGAAGTGAATTTCGACAGCGGCCATCCCACAATGCTCTGCGAGCGTGTTGAAGATTTAATAAGAAGCGAAATCTCTCTTGAAAAAGTTGGCATCTGCACATTCTGACGCATAGAATTGATTTATTTCAGTAAAAATATTGTTTATTTTTCGAAAGATAATCTCCTCACTGTGATACTTAATTTATAAAAGCCTTCCGATTCAATCGAAACGGTGACCAAAATGGCGCCGGTTGGCTTCTTCGCTCTCGAGCTCGTCTGTTCTGATTGGAGCTTTCACTAATTACCAAATTTGAAAACATCGATGCGATAGAGCAGATCCTAAATTTTTTCATCATTGAAATCAATGATGAAAATGGTTGTAAAAATATAAATAAATAAAATAAAATAAAATAAATGAAAATGGTTGTAATAATATATATATAATGGGAATGAATAATATACTAGTTAGGAAATCACTGCCACTATTTAAAGAACTATCCTAACTCTCGATCATTATTTCCATATGAACATTAATTTCACTTCACTAAATCAGCAGAGTAATTGCAATGTCTGACTAAAACTAAATGCTTGTTCTGTAATACTTCACTATCGTAAACACAATAATCACACAACTAGTGGACATTTATATATTTAGTGAACAACTATTGAATTTTAGATAACTTGA
>JAFIDM010038928.1:0-12891 GCA_023159025.1 Thereuonema tuberculata | reverse complement strand
TGAGACTAAAGGAAATTTCTGACATAAAATGATGAATAACTTTTTTTTCTCAGTAATAATCCTTTGTAATATAAAGTTGCTTCTCTTTCTTATTATGTAGGGATGGACGGGACCCGATATTTCGGGAAAATTATAATCCCGTTTATCGGGCGGGATTTGCTTTACTTCGGGATTTCTTTGGGACGGGATTTCGCGATTTATTTAAATTCAACAAAAGGCTTAATAATGCTGGGATTATTAATCCTGGCAACTGAAGACTACAATAAATCATTGAGAAATACTCTGGACTATTTATTTTCCTTCTACCTACCAATATTATATCAACAACAAAATGTTTTCGTCATGGCATTAGCGATCGACCGGCGAAACCAATAAACAACAGACGATGGCCTTCGTGATTTCGACTAGCGACAGACAATAGAGACTATTCGTTTATCGAGGTAAGTACCAACTGCGCAACTGCAGTAAACATCTACTAACATTTTTAGTAATAAAATATTAAAAGTAATAAAATATTAATCACTTACGATCAAGGGTACGTCCTCAGTAATGTTTTTGCTTGTTATTATTATTGTCATCCATATCAAGTTTCAAAACCCGAACAACTATTTCCCATTTACTGAAGGAAGGACAATCCCGTACCGATTTTTGGGAGGGAAAATAAAATCCCGTCCCGTCCCGACCTAAAAATCCAATCCCGCCCATCCCTATTATTATGTTAAACAAATATTTGATTAATACTGTAACAATGATTAGCATTTTTAACTCAAATGATGAATGACTAATAAAAGTTACTACTTAGAACTAATTTCAAAAGAAAAAAAAAATCTTGGGGTTCTTTACCTTTATGGGTGATATTAAAAAATCTGCAAACTTGCTTAGTAAGCTATATTTTTTGACTAATTCTGTTTCCACGACCCATGGACTATTTAGATTTGTTCCATGTCGTACAGCATGGGCACGAATAAACAGACGTAGTAACTCTTTGTTGGGTAATCTGTCACATCGCCTGAAAAATAAAAACAATAAATTTGTTAAACTGCATAAACATCATTTGGTGCCAGGCTGATGCCAAATACAATTCTATAATACAAAACAACATTTCAGACAAATAATAAAAAAATAATATTGCTAATTTTTAAGAAGTTTTGAATGATATTAACATTTGTAAAAAATGAGATATACCCTATTGTAGCTTATGAAGCATTTGACAATGGTTCTTTCAAATTTAAAAACAATAATCAGAAGTAAAATGGTGGCAAAGAGGAAGTCAGATCCAGAACTGCATCAGCTGAATATAAAGTCAATAGCACTTGATCTACTAAATCAATTGTATAAATGTTGCAAAAAAATTGTCTTTTACTGGTCTGTAAGCGAGGAGATTTGGAAGAAGAAAACAAAGGAATCCATAACAGATCAAGCAGACAGTAATATAGGCTGGAGAGGCAAAGTAAGAAGAATCTGCTAAGCCAGGGAAAAAAGTTACTGCTAGACTGTGAAAATAGATCCAAAGAGCATCATTCAAGGCACTTTAACTATAGAAACTAGAAGAATACTAACAAAAAGCTGGACTTTGAGTAGACTCGTGCACTGTTAACATCACTTCCAAAAATTTGCATAATATATATAAATGTTGAGATTGAAGATATTTAACTGATTAATGCTGTGATACTGTAGGATTATTAGAAATTACAAATTTTTGTTGCGGTTTAAGAACTAATGGAGCTTTTCTTATGGCTTTTTCCAAGTTATTAAAAAATAAATAATCCTTATAAATTTACATTTTAAGTGTTAAAAATAATGTTTTTGTGCATTTCTACTTGGATTTCTAAGTGGGTATACAAAATTTCATATTTCTAACTACTGTAGATTTTGAATAGAACGGTTCACAAAATGTGATCTAGCTGGGAATGGAGAGACTTATTTCGCTCGTCTAATGATACTTTATTGAGAACAGCCGCTATGGCAAAGAAGCAAATTACGAGATAAAGTAATAGTTAATAGCCTCCTTGGTAATTTATGCAAGTAATCAGAAAGGAACTGTTCCAATGAATTAGAATGAGATGGCTTCCTGAGATGAAGTGTACTATTGGAAAGCTAAGAAATGGAGTCATATAAGAAAAGATATAGCCTGAGGAAGATTGCAAATAGTAATCACAAAAGCCTTGAAAGATTCACACGATACGGAAATGCAGAAAATTAAGATTTCTGCTTGAAGGGGTATTTAACTTTAAAAAATTCTAGTCAAAATACAAAATCTCAATATTAAACTACCATGCAAAATGATGAAATGTAGTAAGCTACAGAAGTCCAATTGCTATTGATTCACGGAAAAAAAGAAAAGAAAATCTCATCCAATGAAAGTAATCAAGAATTCATAAATAAGCTAGTATTCTTCCTTAAGCTTAAAAATAATAGAAGCCAAACGAGAGGACTGACAATAAGGTAGCAATATGTTTAGCTTCTATTTAGAACTGAGTATGACTAAAGCAATGTATCAATTAAGATCAATTAGTAATATATTATGCGATTTCTGGTTTTACTACATAGTCAGTAGGATGCTGTTTTATAAGGGTAGTTATCATCACCTTTCTTGCATAATTATACCATTCTAATTTTCTGATTAGAATGAAGGTTATGTAGCAAACGTGTATTCAAAACCAATATGAATAACATGGAAAGTGTTTTATCCAGTGAAGTTGCCGCCAGCAAATGGTTTGAGTTTAACTGCAATGAATATTTTTTGTCGCAGTAATGACATATTCATTAAAAGGCCTTTTTTTTTTTTTTTTAATATTTAAAATCCTATGTTTTAAGTATTTAATAAAACTGCCCTCACTGATTAACCAAAACCAATATCCATGACTTAAAGGCAGAAATTATTAACTTTGTTAATGATAAAAAAAAAAAAAAAAAAAAAAAAAAAAAAAAAAAAATATTTAAGATTAAAACCAAAAAAAAAAAAAAAAAAAAAAAATAACTAATGTTACCAATTCCCTCAAGAAGTTTATTATTAAAACTAAGCCTCCTAAATTTTAGTTTAATTCTCTTGAAAGATGGTTTTTGATCATATTATTATTATTAGATTGAAATCAGAATAAAGTTTCCTATTACCAAATAATTGGTCTTCTTGATAATCCATTTCAAATACCTGTGACTAAAGGTAACTAAAATGGACATACGAATCCTTTCTTTTTTACCACATGTGCAATAATAATGATTAATATTAATTCAAATTCATTGTTGCAGTGATTAACAGATAGAAAGCATGCATCAATATCATTGTTTAAGCCACTTAATAATATTTTACAAAAATCTGACAGCAGAGAAAACTTGCAAAATTCAAATCTCTTATGATGGAATGGACTTGTTTGAATTAAATTTTCATTTCTGATCCACACGTCTCGATATGCAAATTATGAAGTTAGTATTGCCTGAATAATTAGACGTTAATCAGTTATACTTACGCTAAGTCAGTTGATGGAATTGAACTTATTATTTTATCTTCTTCTAGCAGTCTGACATTACATTTAAAGTTTAGGAGCTAAATAAACAAAGAAATAAAATATTTGATTTTAGCCAAATTTAAGTAAAAAGATTTACTTAAATACGAAAAAAAAAAAAAAAAAAAAAAATCTTATTGATAATATGATGCTACAACAAAACAAAATAACAGAATTTCAAGATAATGAATGCAATGATCATCCTGAAATCAGTTTGTAGTTAAATCTAATTGTTTAAAAGAATTTTATCTTTTCTATAAAAACAAGAAATCCTCTTACTTTACAAAAAGAAAAACTGAATACTTGATATAGATTTATGATAACTTACAAGTACTTACTAATCTCTCTAATAAAGGTGTACTACTTGAACTACTTAAGTGATTAGTAAAACTTAATCAAAATTTCAATACTTCAAATAATTAAAACATTAGTTTTTAAATACAAACATAAAAATATTAATTACCTTAGGAGGATGTTTTTTGCTGGGGCTATCTTTATTAATATTATCCGAATTCTCTTTATCACTGCAAGGAGAATGACAATTTACCTAAAGAAAAGAAAACAAGTTAACATTTAATACAAGCTTGAAGGAGGGGGGGGGGGGGAATAAAAATTAAAAGTGAATCAACAACAACTTTTTTAAAAAAATGGCTTGAATAAATTCCTTTTTTTTTCTTTTTCCAAATGCGTACTTCTAAAAGACAGTATGAATAAATGATAAAAATTAAGCCAAGACATTTTAAATTAATATCAATAGAAATAGTTATATAAGACCAGAACTGATTTTTCTTTTATTTCAGAATGAACCGTGACATCTCAAGATAATCATAATGGAAACAATAATTCTTGAAATGCTATTTAACAGGAAAGATTAAAATTCAATGTGTCAAACCTCTTTAGGGACATCCACAGATACAACAGCAGCTTTTATCCTTTAAAGAGAAAGAGGGAATAATGAAAAAAAAAAAAAAAAAAAAAAAGGGGGTGATTAATAAAATTTTACAATAAACATTATGATAATTTGTATATATTAAAAATATAGTATTCTTTACATGCCAATATCACTAACAGTCTTAGAAATGTACTTACATGTGGGTACCATTTGGAATCTTAAACTGCACCAATTCTCCAGGAAAATATAATGAGTGGATTTTAACATAGACCTGGTCCAATACTGATTCTAATGATGCAGTATCTGTAACAATGAAGCAAAATGCCAATATAATTTCTTAATTGCTGAAACTTTTTCACAATTTTTTTCGAAATCAAAATATTCAACGCATAATAGAAAAAACTTTTTTATTACTACTACTTTTTTTTTGTGTGCCTAAATTAAGGGCTTGTTTTGTCTAACTGTTTATTGGATTGTTTCCTATGAAATGTCGTATTATTAAGTAAAAAATGAAACCTCAAAATTTTAATTAAAAAAGGATATTAATCGAACTCCCCTTTATCTCAATAGTTTTATTGTAATGTGTTTGAAAGTTGAAAAGTCATTTAAAAGGAAAATAAAAATTGTTTTTGAAAGTGATGAATTCTTTGAATGTGTCAATCTTGGAATTTTTTGTTACAGTGGGAAGTATTCAAAACTCCAGAATAAGTGAAAATTTGTTGATGATAAGTTGGGAGAATACGCTGGATGTGGAAGAATTTTGTATCCCCAGTTGTGAAAATTTTTGCACTTTCTTGAGAAACATGTGGTGTAGAGTTGTCGTGCAAAATAATGAAACCAATCTGTTTAACCAGTTGTTTTTGGAGTAATTTTTGATGGATTACTTCAAGTTCATGATAATACCTTTCTGCAGTGACTCTCACCTGGTTGTAAGAAAAATACCGAACAATTGCTTCTGCTATCCACTGTACCGTTACCATGAGTTTTAATGCCACTGTCATGATCTTTTACGATTATCAAATACAATCATTACAAATCCAGTAATTACATCACCAGTAAGCAAAAAATGAAAAAAAAAATAAAAAATAAAACCACATCTGGCAAGTATGTGAGAATCTACGAGATTGATGGTTTTAAAGTAATTTGGAAATACAACTATAATTAATGGTAAGTACACAAAATAATTATTAACTTGCCTGTAAAATATTTATTTGTAAATCACTTTTAACAGTTTCTCATCACTTGAGAAACAAGAATTCATAGAAGATAGAGTTGCTCATTTCATTTTTACCACATTTTTACCATCTTTTTAAAAACACATAAACATTTAAAAAAAAAATAGAAAAATGTACAAAAATGCATTTTATGACTGTTCTGGACCTTTGATGGTCCAACCACTTTTGGGATTTCCGACAGTACGAACAACTTAGATTTTGTTAGGATTGCATCACTGCCGTTGAGATCAAGATGATGAAATATGAAATTAAATGCATATTTAAACTTATTAATGGTTAAGGGAGTGTCACAGCTTGTTCCTACAATGATAAGGGTTTCTTATAAGCTAATAAAAAACCCAGAGGATTTTGTAATTGTTGATTATATAAGATCTTTTTTCATCACAAGTGATAATGCGTCTAACGAATAGATCTTTCTTGGGTGCAATTCCTGATTCATGAGCATGTTTTTATTGTTCAACTAAATACAAATAACTGAACAAATTCAAATTTCTATTTTTCTCAATAAAAGCAAACACATCTTACATATTACACTATAAAGTAAGAACATGCACTTTGCCCAAGTGATTTATCCTCACAAGTATCACTTTTCAACTGATTGTAAAATGAACATTTCATAGGAAACAATCCAATAATTACTTAAATCTTTAAAGCTAGTTTATTAATAAGATGCATTTAAATTTCTACAAATGTTTAATGAAGTGATAAGGATTCAAAAATGAAAACTAATAAATGTGATCCTATGTTCACAAATGAGTCCTAGTACCACTATTTTATCATTAACTCACCTTATTCAACTTATATTTAATCCATACATAATATCTACAATCATTAAAAGTTATGGGGAAAATGTTTGTACGTAATCTACTAGCAAGTAAATGAAAACATGTATGTTCTGTTAAATACGCTGATTTTAACATCTAGCAGAAGATTGTTCAGAAATAATAAGCACTTAAGTAAAATTATCTGTACAAAGCATTTTAATCACTTTCAGCTTAAAATTCCAAACAAAAATGAATGGTAAAACTTCAGAATATCAAATATGACAATTTCCAATTGATACACAGACGTATATTCAGATGTAACTCTTACAAGTGAAATGAAATGAAAAATCCTATTAATATATAAATTATACGTTATTACAAGGAAATTTGAAGGAAAATTAAAAAAAAAAAGACATTAGAGTTAAATTTTATCGAGTGCTGAAATTTAAAAATAATATACTTAATAGTAGCTTTAAATTAATTGTAGCTTAATCTCTTTTGATCTCCCTATTAATGAACTAAATTACTTTGGGAATATTTTGTTCTAAAGCAATTTCTAATCTTGCTGTTCAATCTTAATCTTATACTTATTAAGAATGTAAACTGCTAAGGAGAAGTTAATTATTTGGTCCCCACAGTTCCCAATAAACAATATTCAATGAAAAATCTTCAAACGACAATAGCAACGTTATTTATAAGATTTCCTCAAACTTTTAAAAAAAACATCCCGGGCTATAAACTGATTATGGTAGGCTGAAGATTCAAAAATTTCTCCAAGAATCATTAGTTTTAAAAATTTAACTTTAATATATGGAATGAATATTTATTAAAAACCGAACACATGTGCACGATATTTATATTCATTTGATCATCGGAAGCGCGGTGGTGCCTCAAGAGAAAAAATACACAATAAAAAAACCTCACTAACGATAATTAATGAGAAAATTCATGTGCTGGCCTCCATGAATTTTTTTAAAGCTGTTCCAGGATGTCACTTGGTAAACAATTTGGTCTCATCCACTGTTATTTATTTTTATTTGTTGTTTTATTTTTAATTTTATAATGCTTCTTAGAACTTTTTAATTTTAAGTAAAAGTGCTGCAAGATTTATACTAAAGAATTAGTCCTACTTACTTCTATGTGTCAGTATTGACATATATTTCAGTATGCTTTTGAATATGCTTTATGAGTCGTGGACAAATTATTCTAAGAATTTTTCTAACTACGTAATTGATCCCAAATGAAAAAAAAATTCATTAAAAGCCTACATAGATCATACTTATGTTTCAACAGCATGAAATCCTCTATACTTACTGTGATGCACAATTTCCAGAACAGGTTTCTCCAAGAATTGAGGAAATTCTTTTTTCAGCATTTTGAGTTTTTCCTGCTCTGATTTCCAAGCTTCTTCATGGGTTAAATTAATATGACCTGTACACTGACAGGTCCAAACACTGTCATTGTACAGTTTCTGCCTCTTTTCAAATTCACTAAAGTTTATTAAGGAATTCTACAAGTTTTTAAGAAATATTTTATGAATGAAACAGCAATGAGGAGTTTTAAGTATGAATTTTTCTAAGAAAAAAAGTAGCAAGACAATCAATGAATAACAAAGAAAATGGAAAGAATATACATCAATCTTTTAGAGACTGGTCAATCTGAAATTATAATATCAATAAAGTTTCAATGAGTTTCTCATCCTTTGTCAATTTAGAACTATTGTGGCCAGATGGTCAAACTGAGAATTAAATTTCAAATCAGAATAACATTAGCAATAAGAAAACTGTGAAACATTAAAACTGTAAATTAATAGATTTACAATGTACATAAATTCATTCTAATAAACAGATTGAACTCGAATATTTTATCTTATAAAAATTAATATATTTTTAAAATTTATTCATGACTTTAAACAAATTTAATTGTCTTTTGCATAATAAAAGAACCATAATTATTGGATTTCTAATTATCTAAAATCTTTCACAATTTTTAATGAAATAGAGTACTATGTAAATTATTTATCAGAATTCAAACTTTGTATATTTTTTAATAGATTTAAAATTTTAAAGTTTGAGAAATTATTGTGAGGAAAAATTAATGTAAGACAAAAATTTTCACACATTTTTAATAAGAAATTATTTAAGTATTACTTATACATATTTTTAATATATCGTGATTTTATTTTAAAGCATTTAGAAAGAAAGAAATTTTTTTATTGTATAATGGTTTTGATATTTTTGTTAATCTTCAGACCTGTCCAACTTTCTGTCAGTAGGTCAAATAATCAGGATTTCCCGGTACTTTAAAATTTACAAATACTAAGTATTTAGAAGTCTAAAATGTGGAATTTATTAGAAAACTTGAAATAATCTCTTAACATCAAACTGTAATTACTAGAACAATTTTAAAATAGAATAAATATGAATACTTTAATTCTACGTACAAATTATCAAACTAGGTAGATAATTAAAAACAAACATAAACAACATGATTTAAAAAATTCAAAAACTACAATAACTTTGAGTGTTTTTAGTTAGTAATTCTTAACAGTAAGGTGCAAACAAGGTTTTATTTTCATCTATATATAGACTTTTTTTTTAAATTATATTCCCTGAAAACTCTTTGGTAACGTAAATTAATTTCAAGAAAATTACTGCAATTTTTAAATTCCTAAAATTTACCGTTAGCAATTATTATATTAAATTATGTTAAAAACTAAAAATTAAGTGTTTTACTTATGATTTCGGTTCATTTTTATTATAAACTACGTTGTTATTTACTGTTAAACTGAATAGCCAAATGCCATTTATTTATTAATTATGAAACTTGATACACTAACCTCATTTTATATAAAAGAGAAGTTATAATTTACTCAGCATTTTTGTGGTTAAAATTCATTAATACAGTCAGTTTGATAATCAGAATGTGACTATTTCCTTTTATAGTAATGAAGTCATTGTTTAAACAAATTATTTATATATTTTACCTTCTATTTAGAAATGGGGCTACATCTTCCAACTAATAGAAAACCTGCAGATCAATGTCTATTTGAAAGCAGAAATACAAATGTAATACATTTCCTACTCCAGAAATTTCTGTGTAGATTTCAAAATCAATTTCTGTGCCATAGTAAATTTCGTGAGTAAATAAATCATCTATTTTAATTTTAAATTCAATTTTTTTGAGATTTCAATGAAAACATTATCATAGTGTTTACCACGTCCATTTCGAAAATTGCTAAAGACTTAAAAAAAAAAAAAAAAGAAAATGGATGTAAGCACTACAGAATTAAACTAGTTTATTGATTTTTTAAAAACAAATTTCGCCGTTAGATATAATATTTGATACATGAACACTGTATTAAATTTTGAAATCAGTTTTGATTTAACCCCCTTGCCATTTACCAACAACCAAAGATGATTAAATGAACAGTTTTAAACTGAACTGAGGATTTTTTTTCCTCTGAGTAAATATTAAGTTATAACAATATATACAACAATTGCTTTTATTGTTGATAACTTGGGAGAAAAATATTTTGTTTCTTTCTTATTTAAATGATCGAATTTCTTAGATAAAATAAACCGTTTCTTAGTAAACTCACGAATAGAAAGTATGCCGCATACCTTTATTAAACAATGTCTAAGATTAATGACCTCAAGAATTGCGCGCAATTAAAGCTAGATCTCAATGGCTTAGAATTTGACGCGAGTATATGGCCATTTTAACCTTATTAATATTTTCTTGATTAAAATTAACTTATCACTTATTAAATCAATTGAAAATGATAGAAAGAACGATCAATAATTTTGTTAAATCTTCAGGTTGCTGTTATTAACTTTCAAATAAAGGAATGACATTGATTTAATAGAGAAAAACGATTCTAAGTTAATTGTTAAGGCTTTGTTTTCTAAATTCCCGAGCGGAAACCCGCTCTCCTTAATTATTGAAACAATAGTAATTTTAAAAAACTCAAGCTTTTAAATTTTTGTTGAAGCGTTCGTTTCTAAAATGAAGGAAAAATAATAAAAGATGCTAAATCAGGCATTTTGTATTTATTGGATCAATGAATGTTTGACGTAAATTTCTTAGGATCTTCCGCAGATTGATTTTTTTTTATCTTTTTCTGCCTTTTTCTTAAAAGCCGAAAAGTACAGCCACGTCAAATACAAGCGCGATGTATTTACTTCTAACAATCAAATAAAACCTCCATTGAATGAACTTTTAACACGATTTACCACATTACTTGAAATTCATTCAGGAAGGGACAAAATAACAAGACCATTTCGTGACCTAATGAAACAATCGGAATATATCAACAAGCGGGAATTCACCCGCAGAAGCGGGAAATACCGATTCAACTTTTATCTCGATAGCTTTCCTTATATTAATGCCTGTTTTATCAACCTAATTACTAAAAATATTCCAAGCTATCATTACCTACAGAAACTTAACAACAACAGAAGTAAAATCGCAGAACCCAGCTCAAACTCATTGATTCGCGTCCTTCCGAAAGTAGGTTTCCATCGCACTTTGTTATATAAACGCAATTTCTTGTGTTGATTTTTTTTTCTTCTTCTTTC
Source organism: Thereuonema tuberculata (assembly GCA_023159025.1). Classification (NCBI taxonomy): domain Eukaryota; kingdom Metazoa; phylum Arthropoda; class Chilopoda; order Scutigeromorpha; family Scutigeridae; genus Thereuonema; species Thereuonema tuberculata. Next base: position 1,917 of record JAFIDM010038928.1, on the reverse strand, counting down.
TGCAAGAACTTCGACTTAAGACATTTTTGCCAAGTTACACTGTTGTCAATTAAGAATAAAGACGTGGATGATTACAGCATAGACTTCCCGTTACCACAAAAACTGAAATTATCTGAAAAAACAACTTACAAAACCATTATAATGGATCCGATGGGATGATTTGACTGTCAATAAAAATGACATTAGGCTTAGAATAAGTTGTAGGCTATTGAAAGGATACTCTTTGGATAGGAAGCATTCTCCTGTGTGCTTGATCACGTAAATTTTATCAGCTTTCTGTACATTAAGCAACGGCTTCACAAGATGAAACACTTTTTTCCCCAACAGCGGCATTTGGGACGAGCGATAGATAATACGGCGCGTGGAGCCGCTCGTTGTTCAAAAATGGCGGGAGATTTATTTTCAAACCTTCGTTGATTGGTGAAAATTCAGTTTTTCAACCGAAATACATACCCCAGAATAATTATCAATTCTCGATTTTATTCGAAAGTCAAAAAATTAAGGTAAAATAAATATTTAAAAGCTGGTTTTTCGTTCAATGTAAATATACTCTGCTGTATTACAATATTATGGACACCTACTGACGATGGTAAAGGAAGCATGAGTCAAAAAATATTGAGAAAATTTTTTAATGTGGTAATTTATGTTAAATTGTCTGCGAATGTTATTTGCAAAACTTAAATTTCAAGCTGAATCTGATAAAGAAATAGACCTACCTGTTTTCGTTTAATGTCCTGATAGCAGTAATTAATCAAGAAATGCTGCTATTCTTACGATACACTGCGAAACGAAACAAACTGCGATAAATCCTTGCATTCAGATTTCCGGATTCTTTCCTAGATTTGAATTAAGTCTATTTTGAGACTTAAGCATATTTTGAGGATGTTTGTCATTAATTGTTTTTTTCTGTTTTGTAGAGACAAGTTTAAAAAATATATAATTCAATGAAGATCTCAATTTCTGACAGTTAGACAACAAAACAAGCCTTGTGCGTTTCAAACCGGACAGAATTAACTGGGATATTTGCATATTTTGTTAACAAAAATTCCAGTAATCCAAAATATCCAAAGAAAAATTATAAGATAAATAAAAAATAGTGTGATAATTAAAGAAACGAATGAACAGAAATATAGAATTTTTTAGTTTTGTTTATTTTATAATAACGACCACTATAACTAGGATCTGAGCAAGTTTTGGGGGGGAGGGAGAAAAGAAAGGCTACTCTCACCACTCCGACCCCATTTTTTTGAATTTGAAAATTAAAATTGAAGCAATAGTTTAACAACAACTGATCAAATAACTAGAATTAAATGAATGTTTTCCGATCACTGACAGAACTTTTAAAAATTAAAGTTTTGAAGACACTTATTAAATACATTAAAATTTAAGTAAATATTATTAAAATCATAATTCAGTTTTAAATACAGTTTGTAGATTATTTAATAAGTGAATCTTAATCTTGAAGTGATGCCTGTAACAGCATGGTTGGGTTAGAGGAAAAATAAATTTGTAAAAGACAAAATTCAACGAAAATGGTAAAATGACATTTAAATATCGTAGTTAATATATATGAATAAATTAACGGATTTATATGATAATAGTTAATATGAAACGGATATGATCCTTGTTACGGATTCTTGTTATCAAGATTGCAAAGGAAAAATTTTAAAGCGAAAATTTTGTTTTTTAAATCGTACTTCATAGTCCATGTTTTGTTTTTTTTTATAAAATTTGATAAGAATGATACTTAATACACAGAGTTACAATAAACATAACTATTTCTGCGTTTATTTAATGATTACTTAAAATTCATTATGTAATTGTAAAACTATTTTTTTTTTTTTTTTAATTTTGGGAATCAAACTATGGAGATTAACATTTCATCATCCTTGTTCATTCAGTAGTTTTATAATTTTG
>JAFIDM010038879.1:37224-75698 GCA_023159025.1 Thereuonema tuberculata | reverse complement strand
ATTGAGTTCCGTGAAATCCCCAATAGAGTGAGAGGTACATTGAGTTCAGAGACTTCCTTACAAGGTACACTGAATTCTAAAAGATTTCTCAAAGAAGAAGACATACAAAAGCATTAGGTTTCAAAAGATAAGAGGTGTTGACATGAAGTTTTGCACTGATTTGTCTGAATTCGGACATTGGAGAGAAGTAATGGCGAATTTAAGAATCGCTGTGGAACAAATAGAGCTCCGGGAACGCAACAAGAAAACAATGGTAACTTTAGGTCAACATACATACCTTAAACTATATGTAAAAACTACACTAAACGTCAGTAGCATAGCTGGAAAGAGTGCTACTTTCCAAGAGGCAGCAAGATAATAAAATATCATTATAAAGAATTTCAGACCACAGTGATGCTAGTTTTTTTTTTATTACTATTGTTAATATTTGAGTTATACATCGGACTCCATATTTGCTAAAGATGACATTTGCTAAGAATTCATCACTCGCTCTGGCGCCAAAAAAATATATCCAGCCACAACGTGATACTACTGCACACTCATTTTTCACTTTTGTCGTTAAAGTTTCTTAAAAATTGATCATTTTAACAATTGGCTCCGTTTTTAATATTCTTCTCTTAAATATACGAGGCTTTTTGAAACCAGCAGGAAAGAACAGCTTGTTTACAAAGAAGAAAAACATATTTTTAACGTTACTTTAAACACAAATTGACGACCTGAAGTTTGCATTTGCGACCAACTGATGTGGAACAACATCGTGGTGGCAGAAAATATAAACAAAAACCAATTACGTTTGTCGTATTTTTTTTTTAATGAGTTTATAGGAAACTGCACTTTAGACACGGGGGTACGGACGAGGGAGAAGGTCTGAGACGACGAAACTTTGCGAATTTTCCCGCACGATGTGAAGTTTCCGCCCACGCTATTCAGTCACGCATCCCACCTCCACAATATTCCCGTCGCTTTTCAAAAGAGTTCTTTTATTTCCCTTCCTCTCGAATGGCGGTTTTCTCCTGCCGCCTACGCTATCCCGCCAACCTCTCTCCTCCCCCCTCTACTAATAAGCTTAAGCCGCGATTCGTGCAGCCTCGCTTTGCAAGACGTCGTTTCTCGGCAGGTCTAATAACGAGGTGGGGGAGGAGGGCGGAGGAGAGCAGGATTATCAGAAAGTTGGCACGGATGCAGGTGGCGCGGACAGTGTCCCATATCGTCGGCTGTTAAAAAAAAAAAAAAAAAAATAAGGAAATGCCATAAAAAAATGTGAACTGGCGACATGCGGGTGTCTGCAAAAATACGGGAGGGAGGGGAGAGGATAAAGAAAAAAAAAAAACACTCTCAGACGATCCCTTCTGAAAATTCCTCATCGACCTCGAGGAAATCCATCTGCCTGCAACGCAGGAGAGGCGACATATTCTCACTAAAGAGTGGAGGGGTGGAGGGGAGGGGGGCGTGGAGAAGATTTAAAAACAAAATGCGTAAAATGGTATACGAACACGATATCATGACAGAATCGATGTGACACATTTGGAACCTCGTGCGAGAGTCTCGTACCACACCGATTTTGGCCACTTCCGTTTGAAGTTCGGCACGCCGAAGTGAGAAGTTAGCCTCTTCGCAGGTGCAATGCGTTTTGAGCAAAATCGTTTGATATTATTGTGTTCAACACGTGCAGTTCTAATAACTGCTAAATGACGAACTTTATTAGAACTTTTGCTAATACAGTAAAACCGCGGAAAAAAAAGTGTAAATATTTGTTATAATTATTTCTCAAATGGTAATGCGTAACTGTAAAGGCGTTGCTATTAGCTTTATTTTAAGCTATTTTTTAAAAATAAAAATATATTTTGTTTAACTTTATCTCACAGTATAACGAAATCGTCAGTCTATACGTTCTATTGGAATCTGTTCTAAACGAATTACATTTAATTCTAACGTCTAATGTTTTTCTGTTTTTGTTATTACTCTAAAATTTTCGTTGTAATGGTAATCGTTATAAAAGAATTGGTACCCTAATTTTTATAATCTTCAATCAAAGATTTGTCATTGTAGTTCAGAATTCAAGATGGCTGACAAATACATTATTTTTTAAAGTGACAATTTTTAATTACAACTTTGTAGTTTTTCTATTTCTGTTATGTATTTTTATGTATTTTTAGCACAGAATTGGAAGACTTCTTATATTGATGGGACACTATTACCAGCAAGCTTTCTTTCAAGTTTACGTGAATACTCAGTCTAATCTGATAAATAATCTGGTGTTGAAGAGGGTTTTCCGCAAGGGAACTCGAAAGGCTCTGAATTAAATTTTTAAAAACTTTTTAAATGTTCTTGTCTGTTCTTGTGAAAATCTGAAATTATTTTCACACACGTAAAAACCTTTTAATAATTTGATAACTCAGATTTTAATTAAAGTTTGAACTGAGAAAATATCCAAAATTGTTAGTAATTTTTCAATGCTGGCATTACTTAATATTGTCATGATTGTAGGCGCTACAGAAAGGATACACGAAAACTAAAAATAAAAGACTTTTATAAAACTTGCGTTAAGTTGGATTTGTCTTATATTAGCATTTATATTCATAGCAATAATATCGTCCTTAAGGCCATGGCGACCTCTTCCCACGAGGCTCATTTATTTAAACCCAGGTTCGAATCCCAGTGCCGGCATGGATGTTTACTTCCTTTTCTGTATTTATCTGCTTCTTCTTCACTACTTCTTCAGGTTTGAAGCCATTCCATAATGGTTTCCTCCATGGAGAACCCCCAATGGAAAACTCCCTTAGTATCTATTCCAAGATGAGAAGGAAAACTCGCAACTCTGCCATTGGTTCTTCAGCCCCTCGCGCAGTATTTCCACGATCCTTCCGTGGGCTCATATCTTCATATCGCAAAACGCACTTCAATATTATCTTATCATTAAAACGGCTACTTTTTCTTTTTACGAAATGAACGTGTCGTTGTGTAAATAAACTTTAAAAGGTCCTTCGAGTTGATCGTCAATTCGGGTAATCCTGGCTGTTGAGTCCTAATAAGGACGAAACAGTTGTCCCAGATTCCCGTTTAATTTTTTTTTTAAATTAAAGGGCAATTAAGGCAGCATTTTCTCCTTTAATTGGAATTACTTATTTTTTGAAAACTGTAATGTTAGAATATTTTGAAAGTACGTAGACAGTATTTCCACTTTCTCTGAAGACCTTCACTTTTTTTTTAATAAGATTTCATTCAGCATCTTACATTTATGTTTTCTTAATTTTCTTTTCATTGTTTTCATTGCTAGTAAAAACGAAAATCAAAATTATTTTCAAAACTCAATAAGTGACGGTGGTCGAGTTGTGCAGACTGTAGGAGTTCATCTCCCGGTGGCGAGGATTTTTCCCAAGATGCTTCATGCTGGTCCCAGGACTCACCGAGCCCTCTGTAATATGGAGACCGGGTTTTTGTTACCGGGATTAAAGGCGGTAGAGCGTCCGATTGATCACCTGAACCCAACTTCATTCCCATATTCGCTAATCGTTTTTAGGTTATACATCGACGATTACACACCATCTATAAAATGGAATCCTTAAATTTAATTTAACTCAAAGGATTAATAATTAATAATTTACGAAACACTTCATATACCGTAACGAACAAAAAATTACGACTTTTATTGCAGCTTCAAAAACTGGCGTTTTAAAATATTTTTAATTAAAGTTGTACCGCTTTAATTGTAAAAATTTTAATAACATTTAATATGACTTCTGCGACATTTAAAAAAAATGCAGATATAAAACTTCTCTTTTTTTATTTTGATGTAACAATATTATAAATGCAATCTCAATAAATGCAACCCTTTAGCCAGACAGGCTTGGAGCAAGATCAGGTAGATACAGAATTTTGTATCAAGTGTAAACAAGAAGTCGATAAACATTGAAGACTGTTAGTTCTTAAAATGTCTTTCTTTTTTTAAAAAAAAAGTCGTGAAAAGACAAAAAAGAAAAGCATGCATTTATAATATCTTATAATTTTAATTATAATATCATATAAATACAACATCACAAATTATCCATTCTCTTGGGGAGGGGTGGGGAATGAATTAAATCCGCATTATTTATGTGAATTGCAAAAAAATCAAGAGTAATTTTAATCAAATCACGCGCAATGGATTAAGGATTTAATATTCATTGTTGACGATAATGAAATATTAACAGAAATAGAATAGAAATTGTTTAGACACCAACGCTTTTCTATGGCAATTTTTCTCACCTTCTCGCATTAATTTATCGCGAAGGACCTATTTCAAATAGAAAACTTAGAATGTCTCTCGTTCTCCAATATGCATACCATGTTTCAAGAAGATGCACGCAGCATTCAAAAATTAAAATACGGACAAACAGACTGACTGATTTAATGAGCGTCATTTTCCCATTGGAAAGCAAGCTAATAATGAAACACAGTGTAAGAGAATTTTAAAACTGTCTTCTTCTAATTGGTCGTTGCTGGAACATTGGGTCATGCGTTAACAATGAGAAGTAATCGTTGATCTTTTGTTGTGAAACCGAATGGGATCTTCTCGCTATTTAAATATATGGAAAATTATCGAGGTTCGATTTCAAACGAAGCCAAAAGGACAAAAGTTGCAGCGTCATAATTGCAAAGCGGGAAAGTGTTGCGAAATACCAGTGGAAGTACACTTGGGCAGCGTAGAAGTGTGTTCCCTTCGCACTGCTTCAGTCAGATACGACACCGACAGTATACATCCACTGGCTTAATTTTCGGTACCAAAAATTTTCAGTTTTTTATTTTATTTTTTTATTTTTTCCATTTCTAAAAAAAAATGGGGAAATACTGAAGAACTAAGGTTTTGAAATTTTGTAAATAAAAATTGGTGGAAAGAACGCAGTTCGTGCTGTTTTTCTGAAGACCTTACAAATGAGATGACATTATTTTTTATTTCTTTTTGCATATAGAAACCAGAAAAGAGGAGGTTTGTATTCTCTTTAGGTTTCTATACAGATCATAGCTTAATTTAATCTTAATTTAGAAATTTTATTAAAATCTGATACATTATAAAAATATATTTCTTTATTTTTTATGTAGACTTCAACTAAAATTATTATACGAATTAGTTATATGAAGCCAATTTTCTTTTTCTCTTCTTGAAATAAATCTTACAATGATTGGTCTATTTTTATTATAATCGGATCTCCAAAATCTATGGAGAGCTTTAATTTTTCTGTATGGTTTTGTCAAGTTTCCGTGATTTTAACATTCGCTCTGTATAGAAGCCGTGGGGCATTATGCGATCGCTACTGGGATTGCTGCTCCTACCTTGTTTGATGATGCCAACCTCTATTCTTCAGATTTTTCTTCAAAAGAACGCTACCACTGTGTTTTATACAAAAGTTACTTTTGAGATGTGTACTGCATCTTTGTTAATTACTAAAATTAAAATTAAAAAAAATCGTTTTTAATTTTTCAATTCATTACAATTTTTATTATTGCCTTTTATCCATCGTCAAAAAAATTCTTTTGGAATTCAGATTATATAAATATTATTTAGTGCCTTTTTTGCTAACGTTATTCAATTAACACATTATCTGCTATTTAAAATAATAATAATTTACATAGAAAATGTAGAAAGTTTATAAATGCTCCATTTTTATGCCGATACTTAAGTTTGCAATTAAATTACCAACTATAAAAAAAAAAAAAAAAAAAAGTAAATAAATTTTTAAGTTTGTTTATTTATTTCCTGTTTTCAAAGAAAAAAAATTATCTTGTTGTGCAGTGGAAAAAATTTTAAACTTAGGAAAAAAAGTATTTTGAGAAAAATCTAAATTGTGAAATTACCGTTCTACTCTTTATTTATTTATTTATTTATTTATTTATCTATTTATTTTTTTAGATTCAGATTTTTATTTTCCAATGTATTTCAAATTTGCGTTCGACTTGTAATATATTTATATAAAATACGTGGAAACTAGTTTATTTTAAAGATGAAACTAAGTTTATTTTAAAGATGAAATACTTTAATATAATTAATAAAATGCATACAACAATATTAAATAAGTTTATAATAAATTAAGCAAGTAATCTATAAGAAAATAAAAATGAAATTAATTAAATTGCAATTCTTTCTATATTATTAAGATTTTGTTTTTGAAATGTTAACGAACATGTTTTGTTTACCAAATAACATGTGAAAAACATTTCTTACAAATTTTTAGTAATCCGATACAGGAGTATTTTTATATAACTTTATGTAATAACAGAGGCGCCTCTTGGAAATTATTTCATGTTTGTAAATTTATTAGAAACCTCGGAATATTGTGAAAGATTGATTAAAGCATCTTATCTCTTATAACAAATTCCTTTATAACGAATTTAACGAAATTTTTTCGTTATAACGAAAAACACGAAATTTTATCTGAGCATATTAGTTGCTTGCCTGTGCTGCCAGGGTAATAATACTTAGGGCCGCGTTGGCGGTTGGAGACCTCCCCTTACCCCGCCGCCACCTCGCGGCTGAGCGCCAGGTCATCGAGGCTTCGTGATTAGCCAGTGACGTCAGCAAATGCTTCCGTTGCCATGGCGACAAATCGAACCAAGCTGGAGTGGGGAGACAGCGGGCGCAAATGACAATATTCGGTAACCGACCACGTGAGCCTGATGACAGTGTTTCGACAAGAGGACATCGGCGACAATCGGGCGAGCCCATTCCGATAAGAGCAGCAGGGGGGAGGGGGGGAGGCGGAGAAGCACGATGCAGAACCTCGTGTGACACACACATTAAAAAAAAAAAAAACTCTACTTTTTTTTTCAGTACTCTAAGTTCGTTTTACACGAGTTGCAGACATCTCCCCACTTTTTTTTTTTATTATTTATCCCAACAAAACATAACAACATGACAAACTCTTTAATGAATTTAAAATCAAATGGAACCCATTGGAAGTGATTCAAAATTTGAGGCTAGTTGTTTATTAATGTGACGTTTATGGCAAATACCTGATAAAGTAGCAATCGGCGATTCCGTGCCAAAAATGCCGCTGGCAACCAGGCCACCACCGTTAGACAATTTCTATAAAATATTACAGCCATTCCGATGATGCTACTTTGGAAGTGCAATATTTTTTGAAATTATCGAAAATGGTCGACAAACGGTGCTGCAGGTTCAAAAACCCTCCTCTCTTAAAATCCAATAGTGACTTCTGAAAATATCGGAGGTCAATATCCTATAGACCTTATAGTCCCATAGATATCGAGATAGCAATTAGTTGTACGTGTACGTTTGATATTGACATCTAGAATGATTACGGACCACCCACACGCACTGAGTGTTCAGGCAATGTGGAAACACAATATTGCTTGTAGGAAAGTTAACCGACGTTGTCCGGGTGAAAAATTAAAGCGAGAAAGCATTTAATAAAAATTCTCGAATTACTTTGCTTATATTCCTGTTGATTTATTACTGCTGTGAAGCAGAGTAATGTTGAGAAAGTTCACTACGCGCACCAAGGTAAAAAAGAAAAAATTGACTGTTCTAATATCAGACCTTACTTCGGGTCTCAAATAACCAATAGACCTCAAACTTACATTTCATCGTAAAAAAAGAATGGCACCTCCAAAAATTAAAATAAAACAGTAAATATACGTTAAAAATAAAACAGGTAAACTCATTTGCTGATTACTCTCAGCTGATGATCGTCAATTGAGATGTCATCTAATAAACACTTGGTCTCAACCATTGTTGCTCAAACTTAAATTGTTGCCAAGACCAGTAAAAAAAGTCTAATGATTTAGCTTCCTTAGTTTTTCACGTATCGTGCAACAATAGACAGACGAATTTTCTAAAAGATTCTTCAACTTTTTTTTTTCTCACCATATAAATGCTAGTGAATGATGCTGGTTAGGTCGTTGTTATTAATAACTTTGATTTTTATAATTGTTTTTAATGACTTAATTTTTAATATTTTGTAAAGTTTTCCAAATAAACTTAATTTTTTCCACGATTCTTAATCCTACCCAACTCTCTGTTAAATAGGTACCGGTTATTGGTGGGCAAGAGTCGAAATGACCATCTGACTGTATCTTGTCCCATTGGTCGGGGATCGTTGGAGCCTAAACCTCTCGAGTATCCAAGGATTTATGCAGGGCCAATAACGGAACCTCTTTGCCTCTTTCTCCAATTAATTTAAAGTAATGTACCATAGGAATAAAAATCAATTAAGTAATTTATAATAATTATAGTAATATTTCAGTCAAATTTAAACCAACAAAATTACTATTGAAAAATTAGCGTATTTTGTTCTATTTTTCCTTTTTTTTTTTTTTTTGCAGAAAAAAACACTATTGTAAGATGAGAAAAAAAAAAAGAAGCAAATATGCAGGTCATCATTTTAAACATCTGCACGCTAAAGCCAACTGAAGTAAAACATTGAAGTAAAAATTAAAGTAAATTGAATACACAATTTAATAAATTGTTCATTTTCGTTCGCCTTTAATAATGAAAAATAAAAGAAAAAAAAATCGTAATTCATATCCAATATTTGCAATTCTTTTCAATTATTAATTTTCAATTTTTTAATGTTCAAATGTATAATTAGCTGCATTTCATTTTGATATTTCCAAATGCATTAACTATATGAACTTATTACTTTTATAATGACAATTATAATTATTAGTCGTGTCGAATAATTTCAATTGTTTTTTTTTCTTGATGTATATTTTTTTTTTTTTTTTTTTTTTTTTTTTTTTTTTTGTGGGCCCGGTAGCCGAGTGGGTAAGGGCGCTTGGCTGTGGATTGGAGGTAGCGGGTTCGATTCCCGGCCTCGGCGGAGGACGGGAATTTTTCCACGCTTCTTTCTCCTCCAAACGGGCCCTAGGGTCTACCCAGCCCTCTATAGAATGGGTACCGGGTTTCTTTCCCGAGAGTTAAAGACGGGCGAGCGACGGGCCGACCCCCGTCCTCAACTTTGTCCCGTGGGTTCTGATCTCTGGAGCCTACCCTCCAGCAGCATTGCGCGGTCCTCTGGGCCTGATCGCAACTTTAACTTAATAATTATTTTTTATTAGTTTATTAGGAAACCTGTGATCCGTGATCTTGGATTCTGAGATAATTTTCTCACAAACCGCGAGCACGTCTCGGAGACCTCATATTTGATCGTAAGTCATATGACTTCCGGTTAACCCACGTAGATAAAAATGAGAGCATTTTCAGATTTTCAATACTGTATCTAAGAGCATCATCAATACTGTACCTAACATTTGCCACCTTATTTATATTATGAGTCTTATGGTTTCATAGAAGATAGAAAAAAATCAACTTTTCTTTTATATACAGTATGTAGATTACGTATTAAGACACTAGCAGATGATTAAATTATTATTTTTTTTAAATTATTAAAAAAAATAAGTAAGTCGAGAAAGAAGTAAAAATTAATGTTTAGATAGATAATAAAAAAATCATTTAATTATTAATTGAATACTTTCTTCTATCCCTGACCCTGACTAAATCATATATGCATTGAAAATAATTAAAGATGAGGTTACCTTGAATTAGCATTTATTCAGAATCAAAAATAAATATCAAAAATCAACAATTTTTACTATCAAGGTAAAATGAAATTTACATATTAATGAAACAATTTTATATGTGAATTAGATGGTTACCGTCGCTTCGCTCCGGAACCCTTGCATGTACAGCATTAAAAAAAAAAAAAACCTTATTTATTTAGCAAATTAATATGGAGATCGGAGAATACACGATTTCCCAGCTCGTTGTGGGCTTCTCCGCTTATCTCAGGTGTATTGCGCGTTGGCACTCACGTGGGTGGTTGTCGCAAAAAACACTTCATTTTTGCATGCATCTTCCAAACGCAGAAACATTTGTTAATGACTGATGTACCGTTCGATAGAACTTTCAGATACCAACATTTTCTCAATATAATGTTCTCTTACAACTTTTATACTTTTCGTTTAAATTGAGAAAAAGTCAAAATTTGACCCTTTAAAAGGCGCCATCTTGCAAACCAAAAAAGTTTTTCGAAAGATTTTTGTAGCATTTTGTTTGTCTTAAAGAGCTCTATATTTTATCCATTTGCATGACCAACCTATCTCTTATAGTTTGGTCACAAATTGGAAAAACGTAAAGTCTTATTATAATGACAGACAGAATAACGCTTTTATATAATATAATAGGTTTGAAGAGACAAAGATGAATGTTAATTGAAAAAAAATAATTTAATTAATAGTATAATTAACACTTTTTTTTCAAAATTGATCAAACTACATACATACATAGTTCTCTGCCAAGGGCAGGTCCTTCACTGCAAACCCAGCATTCTCCAATCTTTCCTATTTTCTGCCTTCCTCTTCGTCTTCACATAAGATCCATTTACCATAATGTTGTCGATCATCTTAAATCTTCTTCTGCCTCGAACTTTTTTACCGTTCACCATTCCTTCCAGTGCATCCTTCATTAGGGAGTTTCTTCTCAGCCAGTGACCCAACCAGTTTCTTTTTCTCTTCCTGATCAGTTTCAGTATTATTCTTTCTTCGCCCACTCTTTCTAGCACAGCTTCATTTCTTATTTTGTCTGTCCATTTCACATGCTCCATTCTTCTCCATATCCACATTTCAAATGCTTCTAGTCGTTTCTCTTCACTGCGTCGTAATGTCCATGTTTCTGCCCCATACAATGCCACACTCCACACAAAGCACTTCACTAGTCTCTTCCTTAGTTCTTTTTCCAGAGGTCCGCAGAAGATGCTCCTTTTCCTATTAAAAGCCTCCTTTGCTATTGCTATCCTCCTCTTGACTTCTTGGCAGCAGTTCATATCACTACTAATAGTACACCCTAAGTATTTAAAGTTGTTCACTTGTTCCAATGTCTCATTCCGAATACTTATGTTTATCTTCTTTGTCTTTCTTCCGATAACCATAGTCTTTGTCTTGTTTACATTTATCTTCATTCCATATTGTTCATTCAGCTGCAGTAGCATATCACTTAGTATCATCTCCTCTTCTGCTAACAATGCCATATCATCAGCAAATCTTATGCACTTTATTCTTCTTCCTCCTACTATCACCCCTCCCATGTTCTGAAAACAATTCTTCACTAACTCCTCTAAGTAGATGTTGAACAGCGTAGGTGATAGAGGGCATCCTTGTCGGACCCCTCTCCCTATTCCACTTCCCTCTGACAATTTTTCTCCTATCCTGCCTTTGACTCGTTGTTTCATATAAAGATTAGTTATTAGCCTTCTCTCTTTCCAATCCACACCAATTTTCTTCAAGATTCAAACTATGTTACTGAAATTCAGAAATAAACAATTAATATTATTTTAATAATAATAACCGTAATTTATATGAACACCTGACTTAAGGGATGTCTCGACATTTCTGAAATTTGTTTCTCGTCCCTAGTATGAAAAGTTCTACTAAGAGACTTTGCATGAATGTTGAATAAGAATTAAGAAAAGAAAAGATTTAAGAAAAGAAAATGTTGTTTTCCCTGCATAGCAGTAAAAACTTAGCTGTATAGCACAAATACCCGGTTGCGCCATTCAAGTTCAGTAGCTGAACTTTGGTCAAACTGGGTGAGAAAAACAAGATCCGTCTTAAACCTATTGAGACAAGAACGCTGTACAGATGTTCTCGAAAGCGTCGTCAAGTTGAATTGCCGAATTCTATCATTTTATCAATCATATCATAAGATTCATTGTCAAATAATATAAAATTTAATTATATACAATAAGCTTGAATAGATCGACATTTCTAATTTATTTTCATAATACAGCAATTTAATTATTCGAATGAGATTAGTTTGAATCGCTGTCGAACCAAAGCAATAACTAATACGGCTATTTCCTAGGTAAACTAATAAATAAATAGCAATTTACTAAAAATTAAAAAAAAAACTTTTTTAATACTGTTTTTTAATGATGTAAACAATTATATATATTAAAACGAAAACAAGAACAAATTCAGCACCTGAATAAAAATTGCCTTTCTGATTCAATTATGGGAAGGCATTGGGAACGGCCGTTTCGTCCTTCAACGGACTCATCAGCCCAATCCCGCCTTCCCCGACAAAAGAACCAGAAAGGCAAGATCATATGTGAAGGTCAGTGTCACATCTGGCAGTGACCCCCAAAACCAAGAAAGGCAACAAAATTAAATGTCGTGTTGTTTAACTCAACCAAGAACCTTTTCCTATGACTCGTATGTAAAAAAAAGGCATTAAAAAGCAAGAACTGAAGGTTCAAAGAAATTAATTTAACAAAAGAATTTTTATTCATTTGCTGAATTTGTTCTTGTTTTCGTTTTGTTAAGCATTTTTCACAGCACGTTAAACTTCTTATTTAATTTACAGTTACACATAAGGTACATTATAAATATTGTATTCAAAAAAATTATAGAAACTTGGCTTCCAAAATCCATAACAATTATTTATAAAAAAAATATAACCCTCATTAAAAATGAAAACAAGATAAGAAAATAAATTTATAAAATTATAAATTATTGGTTGCCTTTATTAATTTCACATTTTCAATGAAGACTGATAATTCGAATTAAGTGTGCTGATCAAATCAACGATCGAACTCTCTATGGTAAACGATTTTTGATGAAACAATCGGCTTGCACTTCCTCTTTCGAGAACTTAGATCACAGAACTACCATTCAATCTCGCCACATTCTGGTTGGTGCAATAAACAAAGATCACGATTGAGAGTTTTAGCTGAACATGGTTTTCATAAAGATCGCAGCCAGTTTGGTGCACCCGAGCTTAGGAGGTATTATTACAAAAAGGACCGTAACTGAATCAAATCTGAGGTCAGGTGCTCATTTAACTTTATGCCCAGACATAGCAAGATTTTTTCCCCCGATACATTCCATTAGATTTCTGCTCACAATGGTCGTAGGGCCGGCCTTAGCAATATGAGGTCCTATGTAGAACTCGAATCATTCACTCAAATTTATATACATATATATAAAATTTTGAAAAACATTTTTGTATCCAAACAGGAACAATTTCACAATATCAGCGGTGGATACTACCAACTCCTAGATAAAACCTTATTTATTTATTTTTTTAAATATTTCAAATTATATTATTTACGTTGGAAGTTAGTCCCCCATCTCTACCCATTCTTCAGATCAACGTAAACTAACCTTCTTCGTCTTCTCTATAACTACATATCCCTAATAAATACTATGACGTCAATACTCCATCAACCAATCAGAGGCGTACCTTAAATCTTTGGCAGTAGCAGTAATCAATTTATCTATAGTAAAATTTAGATTTTTTTTTATGTAATTCATGTTACTTAACGTGTTAACAGAAATATATGGAGGGTTCAGAAGCCAATCAGTGTAAGTCACTTTTTTTTAAATTGAAATATTTACTATAAGTCATACTCTAATGTTTATGTTTTCGGTTGACAAAGCTCCCAAATCACTGCTGTATAGTTATATTATCTTTCAATAAAAAATTTATGCTTCAAATTTACAAATTTAATTTTAAAAACCGAATTTATTTAATTTTTTGATTTACTGACTTACACTGATTGGCTTCTGAACCCTCCAAATTAAGATCCTTGAGTTTTTTCTTTCTTTTTATTTATATTATATATGTATATGTTTATTATATCCAGAGATGATTAAAAAGTGTAGAAAATTGTTCGATCCCCGCATTTCAGAAATGGATGTTTCAGAAATGAATGTTCTATATACAGTGGAGCACCGTTTATACGTTTTTCAAGGGACTGAGGAAAAAAAACGTATAAATGAAAAAACGTATAAACGAAATTCACAAAAGTTACGAACAATTTCGTAATAACCAACAATAAAAAGTCAGAGGTAAATTAAAATATTACATGAAAATGAAATACAAGAGGTATGTAATACAAAACTTTTTATTCCGGATTTAATATACAACTAACTTAGTACTACTATTGATATTCATTCAGCATTTACAAAATATTTTGTTATTTTAGGCTGTACGGCTTTTTTAGAATGCACAGAAAAATGTTCATTGTGCAAAGTTAAAAGTGCCATCTTTATCATTTAAATCACTGCTAATGAGGTATTCTTGCGTGGTATTAAAACCCGCCAAAGCTTGTTGAAAACTTGGCAGAGGTTTTTCAGTGTAATTTTCTAAGACTGGACAATCGGCAGATGGGAATCTAAGGTTGAAATGCGCATTTTCTCTCTTCTTGAGTTCTTGAAAAAAACGTATAAATGAAATTTGCGATTTCAGGAAAACGTATAAATGAAATTATTTAACGTTAATATGTATTGGTTTTTGCCGGGACCATTCAAAAAAACGTATAAATGATAAAAACGTATAAACGAGAAACGTATAAACGGTGCTCCACTGTATATAAAAGTCAAAGTTTGTATGTTTGTATGTTCTCTGTAACAATTTTACACTGTTTGATTGATGGGAACCAAATTTTGCATAGATACTCTCTACTATCCTGTGGACAATATAAGCTACCTTGAACCCGTTGACCACCCCCAAGGAGTGAAAAGGGGTGAAATCGCTGAAATAGCGCCACATATGGACCTAGCGGCGAAAATATGAACTATACAAATATTGTTCAGCTACAATTCGAACAGTTGTGGAAGGGTTGATGTGATACGGTTGTGGAGAAGGGGAGAACCAGGACTCCCCAAACCCTCTCAGGGTAACGCCGGATACTGTTAGTTAGTTTGCTATAAAATTTACCCTAAAGGTTCGTAAATTAAGGTAAGAGGGAAATCACCATGTTATAAGTGGAATCTTCATATGAATTCAAGCGGACGGCGAATTATTATCCGTATTTTGTACAAGATACCAGATTTCAATTGAAAATCAAAAATATACAGTTCTGGCTACAAAGAAATAAATGGCATGAAATTTAAATTAAGTCAAAATTTAGCTGTAAAATAAATAAATAAATAAATAAATAAATAAATAAATACATGATTTTTTTTTGTCCTTTGAGTAACTATTATTAAAATTATGAAAATGTTTTTAATTCTTGGGTTTCCCCAGCAAAGACATCTTGGCGGGTCAAGGACCAAAGCACATATTGACAAGTGTAAAAAAGTGGCAAGTAGAGTTAGGGCTGGGTGGTTGTGTTCATGAATTTCCTAACTATACATGTTGTGTTCAATACCATGGCCTTCTGGAATTGTGCATAAGTGTTTTTGTTATTTTTATTATTGTTAGTAGTAGTAGTAGTATAAATTTATAATAAATGAAAGCTTGGGTTTTTCTTGTTTTCTAAGTTTGTTTTTTTTAAATCCCAATATAGGCTTAACTCTGTATTACCTCAGCTCTATATTATGTTGCCTTATAAAGTACTGTTACCTTGTAGTGAAGTATTGAGGATTATAATATCTTTTTAAATCCAATTTATAGAATACTTTAAAAAAATCAAACTACGAATATAAACAAAGAAAATAATGCAATAAAGTAAAAGAGAAAATTACAGTGCCGTGATTAATTCTTTAATTTTTTTTTTACTGACAACATCATATTTATTATTAACAATTGAATTATAGTATTTTTTCTTTTTTTGCGTCAGTAACTGAATTAAAAAATTTCATGAAAGATAAAGTTGTAGTAGCAGTATAAGGTGAGAAAAAATTCCCATTTCCCAACCATACCATTGTATTCAACAATGACAATTTCAGATTTAATTAGGATTTTTTTTTAATCCTATTCACGTTTTACCAAACACATTAAATCGCGTCATTACAGCAGTGGAGTTACTATTGCTGACAGACAGACTGTAGTCAAGTGCTAAATGCTTTCGCAAAAATCTTTTAGCCGTATTATTAAAATAAAAAGTAAGAATAAAGTTTGTTAGTATTTTCAATAATTATTTTTTGTCAATATTTCTTTTGAAATACAGATTTTATCATTTTTTTTTCCGGAATGATCAGTTATATAGATAGCTTTCCATAGATTAGCTGTAGATAAACACAGCTATTCTTTCTTTGGTGTTGTTTGCTTCGTGCTATTTCGGTCACTACCTTTTGCTAGCGAACTTAAAGGGTGAAATGCACGTTCCCTGGGCTGTGCGTGACAGCGAGCGGAGCTCCCTTTGCGACTCACCCACGCGTGTTCGTCGAGCCAGTGACAGCGGGGCGGCGAGACAACCGTCGACCCCCGCAACATCAACGCAACGGCTGTCGATCGTACAACGCCAGCCAACGCAATAGCAAGGCTTCTTCTTTTTCTCCGTTGCGATCGCGTGAGAGAACAGAGGAACCGGTTGTTCCCATTCGGCAGCAGTAAATGCAAAAGACCCGATTCCTCTTCCCGCCAATCAACGCCGAAACAAAAAAAAAAGTAGGCCACACTCAAAAGTCCATAGTTCAACGTAATGGACTTGGAACGAATTTTGAAATTAATGCACTACAAGGATTTATACAGGGTTTATATATATTGGCATAGTTGGCGTCCCAATTTTCAAAATCCTCATGTAAGATCTAAAATAAGGAATAGCAAAATGAAGTAAACTTTCAGCATCCCCATGTATTTATTTACGATGTGCTTTACGGTGATTGGGATATTGTGAGTTTTCGGCCTCTATGGACCCAAATTCTATCAAAAATCAATTGAGAAATCAAATTTTGTTTAAAGTTTATGTATTACTAAGATTTCTAAATAACTTTGGAGTTGCTGCGATTACTAAGGGCAACGTATTTTGGTAGTTATTTTATCTGCTAAACAGACAAAACTAAACCTATTTTTAAAATTTCAGCTTTCTAGGATACTTAGTTCATAAGTTGACATGAATATAAACGGACAGAAACGCAGTTTCAACTTAAAATGGCTTATTTACACTACATATGTTTTAGGGTATTACATAGTAGCCTGTGATAATAAAACCATAGCATTAAGCGAATATCAAAGAAAAAAAAAATTATTAAAATGGAATATTTTTTCGCAAGAAACATGTAAAAATTTCGGCAACGATCCCTTTGTTTAGTCCGCTGACTTTTTAATTCTGTTCGTCCCTCGTGGAATGTAGCACATCTACCACTGCCGTCCATCAGACTCTTTTAGAACCATCAATCTCGGCTTCATTCCATGTTTTTTGTTAATGGACTGCATGCCTTTAAAACACTTCTTCTCTGATGAGGTCTTCCTCATCTCCTCTTTTCAGATGGATTCTAATCGAGAGCTCTTTTCCTTGTCTTACACACAGTTTCCCAAGTGCATGACAGATCCAACTCCATTTTCTGCGCCTGATGATAACATCAACGGGTCTTAAAGTTACCTCCTCCTTCATAACTCTTAGTTTGACATTCGGATTGATTCTTTTCAGATATTTTACAAAACATAGGAGTTTACTTTTGATGTTTTTGGTCGTTTTCTGTATTCACCACCAGAGTCCGCTGACGTATACCACTAACTACACTTCATTTAGCAAGACAGTTTCAAATATTGCGTTTGAATTGCATTTCAAGATGTTATCCGTACAAGCAACGGATAGTCTGCCGGGCCAGTTCTCTGTAATATAGTGTTTATTTGTAGGAATACACAGCATTAAAGAGAAATATGGTTATTGTTGCCTTAAAATTTTTACCTGAGGGTCTAATTTTTTTTTATCGAAATGAATAATTCATATTCTTTAACATGTGTGTCTGACAGCCCAATGATAAGGCGCTTGACTGTGACTGGAGAATCCGACCCCTCCAGGGCGCAGGACGTCGGGGAGGTTTCCACTCCGAATTCTCCTCCAGACATATCAAAGGGAAAATCCAGAAAAGAAACCCGGTACCCATTCTTCTGGGGTACCGGGTTTCGTTCCCGCGAGGGTTAAAGATCGGCGGGCGTCGGGTTAATCACCCAACTTCAACTTAGTCCCGATGGTCACGAGACGACGGGACTCGTCCCTCCCGCGACTCCAAAGGCCTATTCGCCCATAGTGGAACTACAATAACTTTCAATTGCTTAACATCCATCTGACATAAAAAAATGTCAGCATCCTACTAGATATGTTTCTGAGTTATTTGAATCACAGATACCCGGTTGTGTTGTACTTAGCACATTTTCAAAATTCTAAAATACGTTTTATTATATTATTATTACTTTTTATTATATTAAAATACTTTTATTGTTATTATTTTTTCCTCTTCAAAGCAAACTTTCAATTATCGATATCAGATAAAACCTGGAGTATTTTGGTAGCTATGCTAAACACACAATTAAAAAAAAACTCCCTTTGACACCAATGTTCTTCTTCTTGTTTGGTCTTAAACAGCCCCATTTGGGCCTTAACCTCCTTCAGAGTTCTCTTCCATTCTTCTCTGTTTTCCGCCTTTTCTTTCCAATTTGTAATTCCAAATTCCTTTATATCATTCCTTACACTATCCATCCATCGTAATTTCATTGACACCAATGTTAATAATTAATAATTGGAAGGGACTTTGAAAGTAAGCAGCTCAGGAGGTAGGAGACTCCTGAGATCATCAGTTAATTGGATTGAGTTAATTGGGATTGGAGGGAGGTTTTTGACCCTAATTAAAATGTCCATTCAATATTACTACTTAATCGCAACCAATAACAATATGTTATTGAAGTACAACATGAGTTACAATATGATAGTGTCGCACCTTAAGTCTCGGGAACGAAAGCAGGTACTTGTTTGATAGAAGGTTGGGTGGAACCTTGGGACCCCTTTTAAAGGTGAAAAAAAAATCTCCAAACTATATTGATTCCAGGCTTCTCCAGCCCCCGGATATTCTATCATTGCGATAGTCATATTAAGTTTATTTATTAATTTAATATGAATCCAATAGCAGTTGGGGGATAAACATTTATTAGGTAAGTCTCAATTCGTACGGGAAAGCTCTCTTTAGTCAGGGCTGTTTTTTCAAAACAACAAAAGTGTTTTAGAAACGGGAAAACCTTAAAGCAGGAACCAAGCACCTTTGATCTTGGAGATTCAGAGAAGTCTGCAGTGAAGACAATGAGACAGTTATAAGATGCAGGGAGCGAGTGGACACAGCAACGAAGGGTCCGGGGCGCGGCGGCTGTGTCGAGCTGCGAAGTGTTTAAAATGTGCACAACCACAAAACACGATAACGCAATTATCACTAATGAAATTGATCGTAGCTCAGGAACTGCGGCGTGCGGGACGTGTGAGATGAGAAGGGGCTGGACCGGTTCGTGGGGATTTTGTTTTCGGCATTTGAGACTCGGAGTCGGATGGAGGGGCAGGGAGAGGGATGGGACTTGAGGATACCCTATTAAATGAAAGGAGGCGGCGAAAAAGAAGGGGGGGGGGGTTATAGGGAAAATGACTCCTTCGAAAAGCGACTCCTAACACCATTCACCACGGATCGGTTTTTCTCGCTGAAAATAACGAAAGGAACGGCGGAGAGATGAGAAAAGACAACAGTGTCACGTGACAGTCGAAGTAACAATGGAGCAACTAAAGAAAACCAAATCCAGTTACAAAATGTAAAGCAGATACCGCAGTTCTACCCCATTTTAAAGAGTAGGAAATATAAGGTTTTTGAGAAGGAAGTGAAGCTAAAACAAAAAGAATTCGAAGTCTACTTCCTTTTAAAAATGTTTCCCTAAAATACTTTGTAGCTGATACAAAATTTAAAAATCGACGTGTATTCGTAAAAATCTACCGAATAATATTAAGAATATCATAAAAAAATTCATTTCCTGAAAATTAATTAAATCTTCAAATATTTCAGTTGCACTAATTTTAATCATTCTGAGCAGACGCAATTGAAAGTGGATAAATAAAGAAAAGACATTAGAAACAAAACAATGCAAGCAATAATAATAAATATGCAAGCAATAATTTTAAATTCATTGTGTGTGTTCGTTAGGGGTTGATGTGGTCTTTCTGAATTGTAATGAATTACACCCACGCTAAAACGATTGGCCAAATTTTCTTAATACTTTCAATAATTCTTACTTACGCACCAATCTGAAATGTGAATGTCACTTCAATCCTGAGGAAAAAAAAAACCCTCTTTGTATTATTACGCTAAAATGGCTGGACCGATTTTCTTAACGCTTGATATTAATTCTTAAAACTTGGGCTAACTAATCTGAATACAATTATTATCAATCCTTCGAATTTGCTTGAAACTTGATAAGATTTTTATTATTGAATGTTAATGAAGTCATGTGGTCAGTCCTTGTCTGAAGCGTTACTTATTCAGTCTGTAACGTCCACTGCTGGACGAAAGCCTCCTTCATCTTTTTCCATTCCTTCCTGTTCTTTCCTTTCAGTCTTGTCCTCCAAACGCTTTTATTTTATCTTCCCATCTGATTTTCGGTCTTCCCTTTCCTCTCCTTCCTTTGGGTCACCAGTCCATTGCAAGTTAGGCCCATCCCTGATCAGTTCTCCTTGTTAAATGGCTAATCATATCCATTAAAGTAATATAGGGTGTATCTGAAATGTGCTGCCAAATTTAAAGGTTATATTCAATCACGCAAAACAATGAGTAAATGTCATGTAAACATGGGTCTGGAAATGCCTTATTTCCAAGATATAAACGATGAAACGATACAAAGGTGTTAGCCTTTACGTCGTATCGTAGAGTCATTAAATTGCTCCTCCTCGTCATGGCCTGCTCGTTCCCCTGATTTAAACCCTCTGGGCTTCTTTAGTATGGGGTTTTTCTTAAAGCATTAGTGTACACCACACCGGCTCCTATCGCCCACGCACATCATGATCGCATATTGGATGGGTGCAACACAATTCGACGTGCATCTGGCATCTTCGACCGTGTTCGACAGTTGATATAACGACATTTTGTTGCGTGCATTGCCGCCGGTGGAGGACATTTCAAGCACTTTCTGTGAAACTGAGCTGTACGGCTAACACCTCTGTATTGTTGCATCATTCATATCTTGGAAATAACGCATTTTCAGACCCATGTTTATGACATTTATTCGTTGTTTTGCATGATTAGACACAACCTTTAAGTTTGGCAGCACATTTCAGATACACCCTGTATAATAAAACAATATAATAAAACTAGAAAAATCCTGTTTCAATCTGTTATTTTTTTTGTTTATTTGATTTCTTATCCAGATATTTTATTTTTTATCCAATTACGTTATCCCAGGATTGATCTTTCTATTTTCTTTTGAGTGGTGATAACTCTTTCCTTTGTAGCTTTTTTTCTTTGATCGCTGTAGTACCTTTCGAAACGGCTCCAAATGCTTAGCGAACAACAAACAAATAAACAAGCGGACAAACGAACTGTGC
The DNA here is from genome assembly GCA_023159025.1 of Thereuonema tuberculata. Taxonomy (NCBI): domain Eukaryota; kingdom Metazoa; phylum Arthropoda; class Chilopoda; order Scutigeromorpha; family Scutigeridae; genus Thereuonema; species Thereuonema tuberculata. The sequence goes on along the minus strand of JAFIDM010038879.1, from coordinate 54,468 downwards.
TTTCCGAAGAAAGAGATTGTGTATTAAAGTCGTTGTTAGCGAATTACATACAGAAATTGTATATCTAATTATGGAGATATGATGGCAAATGAAATCCCAAAAATAATTTAAGATCACATATAAGCATCTTACATTATCATTTTTATTTATAAAACCTTTATTTTGATGAAAATGAAAAGTATTACAGTATTATTGTGAGAGCACACCTTTCGTATTGTTGTCGGGCAGTGCTTCCAATAAACGCTGACTACAATTTTTCGGCCCTGGGTAGTAACTTCATTTGCACTTCGTGGGTCGTTGGATCGCTGGGACATCCCATTCGCTCTCGAGCTACGTCTCTTTGTATTGAGACGAAGCAGCGTGCGCCAGCCCAGTCTCCTCATAATGGCGCATTGTCAAGAGACCTCCAGCTTCACCCTCACGACAATAGACGAGGAAACGAAGCTCAAGAAAAGAACTGGGGATGGAATGATGAGAAGCGGAATCCGCCGGTTCCGGACCACCGGATGCAAAGCCGACTTGGGAAGTTCAAAGAACGTAGATACGAAAAAAAATAATGCTGCTGGTGAGCAATATCCGCATTTCGGGAAAAATCGAATATCCGCAAAAAAAAGCGGAAATACTCCTCACAACTAAAATTATTTGATATATTTATTTCAAATTCTTACAGTAAACATATTCAAACTTATTATTATTATTATTATTATTATTATTATTATTATAACAATAAATATATTAAACAATAGAATAATAATAATAAAGAACTATCTTGCACATTACTAAATACAACCCGGAACTTCAAGGGGAAAATCTCAAAATCTTCTCAGATTTTATTTATTATTCTCGTTGATTTCATTTAACTCAGACCAGCAGAGTAACATCTTTTTCGACAAAAGTAGCCCAGGGAAGTTCACGATATGCTCTACAGAAGCTCTAAAATTTTACCCTCTTTAATCAACTACCTTAGATTATAATTAAGTCTCAAAAACAGATCGTGCAAAAACATGACGCTAGAAAAGGAAAATAGATTTAGAAAATCAGTTAAATAATAGTAATATTTTACAGGAAAAGGTTATAATAGAAGGTCTGGAATAGTTACGATGTAATTAGGCAGAGGGTTTCAAAGTGGAAAGATCTACACACAACCCCTTCCCACATTAAAAAATCAAAACATTAAGTTGTATCGTAACCGACCTTCCTTTTTTATTGGAGTCAGCCATTATTTAATGTTGTAGTTAAGTGCAAGTAAAGTAGGAGAAAATTATACTAGTACATATTGAGCCAATCAAAATAAATGTGCTTATGTTTCAGTTACCCTTAAAAGAAGCACCTTACTAAATTTTAGGGAAATCTCTCTAACCGTTTTAGCGTTGTGCGCTTATACACAGAGAAGAAAATTTATTTTTTAGTGAATAGTTTTGTAAGTTCAATCAATAACTTGTGATTTCACTTTCGCATCAAAAATTGTTTTCTAAGTTTTATGAATATTTCGTGAAAACTTGAGCTGATCAGTGGCTAAAGAGAGACCTTATAAAGCCTTACAGTTTTTATGAGGATAAAAAAAAATAACTTCAATGCCCTTCAGATGAGGGTCTGGGATACAGGAAACGAGGCCATGGACTGTAATATGTGGGAGTGCGGTCGCTTTTACATATGACTGCTTTTGAACCTAGACCCCAAGACCGAAGCTTCCTTTGCGTCCGCAGTCAGCCATCCGAAGCATTTACGAGTGGCTTAGATCTGACCCTACGTGGATGGAATCTTCCGGAACAGGTTCCTGACATTCCCCCCTCCCCCCTCGCTCGATTCGGTCGACTGATCTCCACTGCTGATCCACGACGATCCGACGATTATCTGTCATCATCATCTCCCCCAGATCCACCTCCCCCATTTTGGCTAATGACAATATCCCACTACACAGACATCACTCACCCCCCTTTTGGAAGTAACCAACTCCATAAAAAATATTTCAGTATGAAATTACTATTACTTATTGACTTGGATTATTATATCATAATACAAATATATTTATATTAAAATATTAAATTCACAAACGTTTTCAAAACGACCTGCGTGCCTTTTTCAAGTTTATGTTAAGAATAAAGTTGTCTCATTTTTTGTCACGATGTCACTCTCTTTCATTCATCAATGTGTTCATCAAGCTGCCACTCTTCCTCGATTGCTAATTATACAATTACAAATGAGGACATAGCTAGCTAGCGATATACTTTATCGATGTGTGATGCACAACTCTTAATCGATCTATTACTATCAACGTACCATAACTTTCCGATGCTTTGTGCCACTATTTAGTAATTACGAATATTGTTCTTTTAAAGCTAAGTTCATTTATAAATTGGCGGCTTTACTGTATTCATAAGGTACCTCTTTTTATTTTTAATATAAGCTACTGTCTCTTCCATCTCTGAAAATGCTTGTCTATTTCTTATTGAGAACTTAATTGTGAGTGGAGATGAAAAAAAAACAAAAAAAAAACAACTCTTATTGGTAATTTTAAAGAGAATAAAAAAAAAAAAAAAAAATGCAACTGAAAAACAAAATTTAATATCCGCAAATTAATTACTAAATGAAAAGTTTCATTTTTAACTTTTCATTTAATAATTAATTTGCGGATGTTAAATTTTGTTTTTAGCTGCATTTTTTTTTTTTAGTGGACATAAATGATGCTTTTCGCACACTGAGCCATCATCAACGGACAACCTGGACAGTTGTTCCATCGTTATCAGGAATCATCAGCAGGATTTACCCTTGATGATAGATTCAAACTGCGCGAAAGGTTATGAATACCCTTTCTTCAACCAGGAGTGCCATCCAACCTTAAAAACAACAAACTGAAACTGAGAAATTAACACTTTCAAATTCTTTGTCCTTTTACCAAAAGGCTCAAAAGAGTTTAATTGTAACTTAAAAACAAGACAAGAATGGATGGTACCATTGAAAAACAAAATTTAACGGCCACAAATTAATCATAAATAGCTGTTCAGGATTCACGTTGATGATGTCTCAGTGTGCGAAAACATCATTTATGTCCACTGATGGAATTTTTTTTATTTTACGAAAAATTGCAGCCTGTTTGCAAATGAAAAATTAATTCACAATTACTATTTTTATCTAAAGTAAGTTCTACAGATACTGATTTACCTTACTTGAGCAAGACCTGGGTGATCAATTACTCCTGGACTCAAGAACAAACAAAATAAACTTTAAGCAAAATATGTGTATATAACAAAATAAGTCAAAAAATTTATTAAAACAGGATGTTTAGCTACAGATTACTCTTAGAAGGGTTAATACAAACTACTGACAATTCAATATCTCTTTGCTTGGGTTCTTTCTTTGAGGATACAGAGATATTGTAATACAAAGGCAATTTAATGGCAAATAACACAAAGATGCAACATGATGTAACATAAAGATGGAAAAAGTAGGGACGAAAAGAAATTGAAAAAAAAAAAATAATAAAATACGGAGACGATCTAAGAAAATAAAAAGAAGAAAAATTTACACTACAGGAGTCATTGAATGACCAGGCTATATTCAAATGTGATATATCTAAACCTTTATTTGTGGCTCCTACTTTAGTAGGCTTAATTTTTATTATAATATCATACAAAATTACAAGAAAAAGGTTTGGGGTCTTGAGTAAAACATCGTGTAGTCTACTTGCAGATACACAATACCCAATTTGAACAGTAATTGGAAGATTGTGTCATTGTAACTTGTAATGTTAGGATTTTACGGTAAGTATCACAACATTAAAATAAAATGTGTGCGAGAAATAGACTCGTAGGTTACTCACTGAAGGGGTCGAATCCACCTATGCTTAGGGCACATGTAGGTATGTCAAGAGAAAGATCAATATTCGGAAAGATTATAGAATTATAGGGCATTCCAAGAAAGAAAGTTTATATGAGTATTCTATGTGTCCGATTCCCAACGGTAAACGATATAGAAATGAGAGGTTTTAATCCATACTAGCCTAACCCTGAAAGAGCGAATTATTGGGGAAATGGTTTGAAAGGGTTGGTGGTCGTGTACAAAAAAACAATTGCTGCTGTAATTTTTTAGCTAATTTTTTTTTTAGTACGTAAATACAGCAGCAAAGTATATATATATTTTTTGTACATGACCACCAAACGTTTCAAACCATTTCCCCAATAATTTGGTTTTTGATGGTTAGGCTAGTATGGCTTAAAACCCCTCACAATATTTATAGTTGTTAGTGCCCGACATAAAAAACATCAAAAAAAAACAAACACTTCGACGAGCAGCATGCCATGTTTCAAAGTAGACCTATATTGATGTTGAAGATGGAATTTCTGTACATTTATTGTAGGCCATGTTTTGAACAACAAATATTGGAAACAGAATGTAGCATCTCTTTCTTATCAATAATTTTGCAATTGTATATTCATATATCTCCTCCCAAGACATCTTATATTTTATATATGTAAGGATCAGCAAGAGTAAGATATTTCATTCTGGAAACAATTTCAAAATTACTTCGTAATGAATCAAAATTTTGGGGTTAAATACTAATCATGCAGCTAATCTTGAGGAATTATTTTTTTTCAAGATTTATAATGACATATTCATCTAACTAACAGAATTTGAGCATTAAACCATAGATCTTTGAATAATACCTTTTACTTAACATTAATTTGAATTATTTTGGTAAGTTCTATGTATAATTCCTATGTATAATGTTTAGCTCTTGTGAAATAACGAAAAAAAAATAACAAATTGCGTTTTGTATATAAGATTCAAACTTATTAAAAAAAAAAACAAAAAAAAAACAATAAAATACAAAAAAAAAAAAAAAAACCACGATATAATGCAAACGCAACGGATTTGAGATACTTCAAGTTCAACGCTACTATGAAAAAATAAATCATTATCTCAAATATATGTAATTTTTTTTAAACTGAAACGCAAATTATCCCATTCAATCTGTATAGGTACAGTATTGGTAAGTAGAGTTTAGGTACAATGTAGATGGAGTATATTGTAGATAGAGTATGGGGGGAATGTGGGCACTGGCCCAGGGAATCGCTGGAGATAAGAGTCCAACCTCGCCCGCTGGGTACCCGGTACCCTTTCTACAATGGGTGGATGAATCCTAGCACCCGTCTGGAGGTGAATTCAGCATGGAAAAAAAATTGTACGAGAGTCAATCAGAAAAAAGTTGCAACTGCTCAGTGCTGCTTGGTTTTCCTCATGAGTGTCATTGGAGGTATGCGCTGTCATTTCAAAATGGCGATCAACATGGATAACTGTTGTCTTATTGAAACCTTAAAGAAATTGCGCAACAACTTCAGGAAGAAACTTTCTGATCTTCTGAAGAATGGTGTGATCCTCTTTTATGATAATGCCCGACCACAAGTTTCACAGAACATAAAAGAACTTGCTGGGAAATTGTAGGACATCCGTCTTACAGTCTGGATGTGGCTCCCAGTGCCTTTCATCTGTTCCCTGCCTTAAAAGAGCACTGGTCAGGTCGACACTTCAATTGCAATGAAGAATGATGCAAAAAAGTATCTACAATAGTAGGGCCCTGACTTTTAGGCGACTAGGATGGACAAACTAATCAAATGCTGTTACAAAAGCCTCAATCGTCAAAGTGACTTCGTAGAAAAGTAGTGTAAAAGTGGTGCTCACTTTAAAGGCACCATCTCATTTTCTTTCAATAAAGGTTTGCTTTTTGTACACAAGTTCTGTGAACTTTTTTTCTAATCGATCTAGATATGTTCAAAAGAATTCTTCTTACAGATCCAGAGATTTGGGTATAAAGATGACAAATTCTCACAGAAAAAACATCAAAAGCGAACCCAATAATTCTCTCCAACCGTTAACAATAAATTTCAGCATAATCCTAATTTAAACCTAACAAATGCTATGATTTGATGAAAATTAAGTGAATGTAAGGAACTTGAAGTCAAGTATCTTAAGCATTTAATCAATTTTCAGCAAATGGAAGAAATGAAAGTAAGTTAATGATATTCGGTTAGCATTGTCATTTATAAAATAACTGGATTTTTTTTTTTTTTTTTTTTTACAATTTTAACTTTACAACTTTAAAAAAAAAAAAAAAAATGCAATATTTTAAAGTAGATAGTGAGTTCTTTCAAGAACTTCTTGTTATAAAAATATAATATAAATACTACTGGATATATATATATTCAATGAATAATATAAGTCGCGAATATCATCTTTTTAGTTCTACTAATCTCAGCTGATGCCAATGACCAGATAAACACCAACATAAGTCTCATCTATCCCGACCATCACAGTCTCGCCACCAACGGCGAGACGCCATCTGGCGGGCCAAAGCTGGTGAACATTCACCGAAAAATTTGGACGCCATCCAGATTCCGTTCACTTTTTTTTTTTCCTACTTTTTTTTTTGTCTGTGACCATTAAAAAATAAAAAAAAAAAGTTCAGTAGGTAAAAAAAAAAAAAGGTGGGGCCCACAGGAAGACCAGATAGGAAAAAAAGAAAACAATTTTTTAAGATAAACTACTGTTGGGGACACTGAAAAATTTTACATCGTTATATAAAAAAAAAAAAAATCCTGAAAAAAATTATAAGTAGCGATCCGCTTTAAAAAGCTTTTTTTTAATATTTAGTAAAATTATAGATTTAAAATTTTATAAAAAAAGTTGTAATTTATATATATTTTTTTTTTTTCAAAGAAGATCAAGTCAACAGTTCTAAAGTTTTTAGGGAAGACACACATACACACCAGACTGAATGATTTATAAGCTATTATATTTAAAAATAATTTATGAAAAATTACTTAAGATAGATTTATAAATTTTTTATAAATGGTTTTTAAATAAAAAACTTATTACTCAGTCTGTGTGTAAGTGTGTTATCTTCCCTAACAACTTTTAAACTTTTGGCGGGATCTTCTTGAAACTTAGTATGTATATTTGAAAAGTAGGGATGATTTAACTTTCGTATTTGAAATCTCTTACAAACCTTTAGGACGAGAAGACGACAATAAGTCCGGAATAAAAAGCATTGGAATCTACACAATGGATTTCTATCCTATTTCTGTTAATTTCTCATTGTCTTAAACAATGAACATTAATTTTGGCTAATCCATTGCGCATGGTTTGAATCGATTAAAATTTTAATTACTTTTTACAATTTAAATAAGTAATGAGGATGTAATTCATATTGTTTCAGAAAATGCTGAATATGTACTGTTTGTATAGATTGAAATGTAGGTATTTCGGTTTGTCGTTTTCACTAAAAAAAAAAGATTTTAATGCTTTTTAAGGAAAGTAGGCTGTAAGTTCTTTTATTTCATGTTGTAAATTAGTATTCCGAAATTGAGTGAAATTAATTCAAAGCCTATATCACAGCCTAGAAATATCTACACTTTGTTTCTTTGAAGAATTTTTACTCATTTTAATTCTTAAATAACGAGACTTCGTTGGAATTTGCCATCGAATGTTTTTCCCCAATAATCAGTGTAAAATTTACATCTTCTATATCATTAATATTAAAATAGAGCCTCCCCCACCCCCCGTCTGTGGCACTGTGCAAATGCTTCATGCATTGGGAGGGGGGGGGGGGGCTGTATATATATATAGCCTATATACAGCCGCACAGTGATGTGAAATTTGAAAAATACCAATATAAAGATCATATCACGAAATAAAAGAACTGAAGTGGCTGTTGTGAGACTTCAACCCTGGCCTGTCATTGGACCCATCCTCCACGTGGATTCGACCATGATCCTTTTAGTTCTTTGTTCTTCTTATAATTGTCATTTTAATTGTAAATTTATTTGCTTGAAAACGAACCGCAGGACGGTAGGAAAGCTTGCATATTTTTAGTATTTTTATCATGAATTTTAACCTAGTATGTTGGCCTTATTATTTTATAGATCATATCACTGTTTCTGTGAAGATGCGGCCAAATTTATCCTCACGTCATCAGCGGCGTAATTGGCGAAAATAGAAATCAAAATTTACAAAAATTAAAAAAAAACTAAAACGCAATATTTTAAGACCTTCCTCCTTTTTATCTTATTTATTTTTTTTATTTCTTTTTTATTTATTTAAAATTAATTAAGTATATAAATTTCATATATTTAGAAATTAATAATATACTTTAGTAATATAAGTTGATGTTTTTTCTTATATTCTATACTTTCTAAGTTTCTAAATTGCAATGATTGATTGAAATCTTTGCTTTGCGAAACTCGAAGACTGAGCTTTGAGTTTTGCCCGTTCGAAATATATATATATATCTACATGTAGTAATTTCTACATTAGAATTTTCCGAATTTGATTTTGACGCTGAGATAAAATTGTTCTTTTTTTAAAATTCGTATTCTTTGTCTACTGAAAGACCAGCTTTAATAGATATCTTTAATGCAGGTATTTCTGTCATCTTAACATAGAGCCACCAAGCAGCAAGAGAGATATAAACTGTAGATTCTGAAGGGAGGAGAGTTCCAGAAAAAAAAAAAAAAAAAAAAAAGAAGCCGATCCCGTCATGCATTGCTGCCAACCCAATGTTTGCTTTGGAAAGATTAGCAGAAGCAGAACTCAAGGAAAAGAGAGAAAGAGTTTTTGTGAATACAGAAGATAAGAACTGTCATGATTCTAACAAGAACCTGAAAGTAGAAGGAGAGAAGGAGAAGTGTATTAAGATACGACTGCATAATTAAGTCAGTATCCTAAGTTAAAAGGGAAGTTTACTACAAATCAGGGTTTTTTGGGGAACAAGCCTGTTCTTTTACATATCTCCGAAACAGTAAGATCTACAGGCCTAGAATTTTATATGAGCCTGATCAGATGTTGTAGAATATGAAAACGTGTCAACACAGATATGAAGATAGTAATTCGTTGATTCTTGTGGAATTCTGTGTATGGTAAGATCATTATCGCTAATAAGTTTATTAATTTAGATCATTATGTGTTAGTTTAATATCATTCAGTGATATTGAAACTATTCTACCTAAGAAAAAGGTTAATTGTATCCAATAAAACCAGTCTTTCTTATTCGCTGAACATTGATTAAATTCTATAAATATTAAAGTTAATTCATCTGAAGTCAGTTTCACTTAATTCAAGCTTGTGATCCGGAAGCTCAATTGTTGAGGCGCTAGACTGCGGACTGGAGAAGTCGGATTCATTTTCCGGCGATACGGGATTTTTTTCCAAATTGTTTTTCTTCTGATACCGGCTTTCTTACTGAGGATTAAAGGCGGCGGGGTTGGAATGACCATCCGATCTCAACAAGTATCGTAGAGTCTTTACTTCCCCACGACCTAAATGACCTTGGATGGAACATCTTTAGTGGAACACCTTTACCTATAATTCAAATAATTTTAAAATGGATTAGAGTGCAAACTTAGACATCAGTAGAAATTCATGGATTGTCGTCATTAGATTAGGTTAGATTAGATTAGATTAGAGTCTGGTGAATGTGGGTGGCAGGGAAGTCAAGCACCTAACTTTGAAGGACAGACGGGAGAGAATGATGGGGAAAAAATGGTGCGGGAATATAGGGTGAATATGGGAAACGGGAGAATTTCGAGAAACCCTGCACAGGCAGATTGTCACTACCAGGAAACCCATAAGACCACGAAATGAACTTGTCGTCATGGAGAGTTAATTGTTTTTAGAAGTATTTCTAAGTTACTTCTAAAAGCAATTCTTTTCTGTGAAAAATTTCGTCATTTTGAGTCGTAAACGTCTCCATGGGAATCGGTACAAGAGAAATTCCAAATCTATATTAGTAAAAGAAAAGTTGATTTTTTTTTCTGACCTTATCTTCTCCGAAACTATAAGTACAAATAAGGTGGCAAATGTTAGCTGTAGTATTGAAGACACTTTCATTTCATCTGCTTGGTCAACCGGACATTCCGGATCTCCGAGATGCTCACATTTTCATTGTTATCTAAGTGGGCCAACCGGAAGTCACGTGACTTACAATCAAACATAAGGTCTCCTAGATGCGCTCACGGATTGTGAGAAAGCGGTCGCGTTCACTGGTGGTGAGACAATTATCTCAGAATTCAAGATCATGTAATTCAGGTTTGTACTAACCTGCTAAATTTCAAAAAGAAACATTCTGTGTTTCAAAAGTTATTGGAGAGATAACAAACAGGTATACACAAAGATTTTTTTAATCTAACTGTATATTCGTACCTTAATCAACATTAAAATACAGTTATATAGAAAAAACATATTTTTAATACTCATAACCTTCTCAAGCTCTGTGTCCTCATATGGGGACACTTACAAAATCGCTGTTTTCAAGTATTTTGTTTGAATTGTAATGTTAGTCTCTCTTTACCAGAAGCTGTCTATCTCAGTGACCATGTGAAGCAAATGTTTAGAGTAGGAAGTTTTTGTAATAAAAAGTAAAAGTAATTTTTTCATGTTAATAATTCGCGCATGAGAAACATACTATCAGGTTTAATAAAAAAAAATTAAAAAAATAAAATAAAAAGTAAAACATCTCACTAGAGGTTTATGTAGCTGCTAAGGGTTGGGGAGTTAAGGTTACCGGTGTTTTCTGACCAACGGGACTAAGTTGAGATGGGGTGATCAATCCAACGCTCTCCCGCCTCTTAACCCGTGAAAGAAACCCGGTATCCATTCTAGAGAGGACTGGGTAGATCCAAGGGCTCTTCTGAGAGAAATCACCGTAAAAAATCACCCAAACTCCGCTAGAGATTGAACCCGATTCCTCCATCTTGCCTTCAATTATAAATAGCTTGAAATCTAACTACATAAAAAGACAAGACCAGACTCACTAATTCACTGACTCATCAACGCCCAGCCCAAACCCTTGGACCTAGAAAGCTGAAATTTTGCACAGAGGTTTCCTTTATGTTGTAGACAAGAATTTATGTTGTAGGCCGGATTTTGCGAAATTCCCGCGGGTTCAGGAATAACGAGGGCTTATTGTCGATTTAATTTTTTCTTATTTCCGTAATTATTTCCATAACTATAATCAGTAGAGACTTTAAATTTGGCATGTAAGTAGGTAATTATAATCACTAAAACCCTTTTTATGGATTTTTCGAAATTCCCACTGGTTCGGGAATAACGAGGGTTTATTTTCGTTTGACAGTTTCCTTATTTCCGTACTTATTTCTATACTTATTAGAGACCTTAAATTTGGCATGTAAGTAGATAATTATAATCACTAAAACAAGGATAGTTTTATTGTCATTATTGTCATGTTTGATTGTAAGTCACGTGACTTCCGGTTGGCCCACTTAGATAACAATGAAAATGTGAGCATCTCGGAGATCCGGAATGTCCGGTTGACCAAGCAGATGAAATGAAAGTGTCTTCAACACTATACTAACATTTGCCACCTTATTTGTACTTATAGTTTCGGAGAAGATAAGGTCAGAAAAAAAAATCAACGTTTCTTGAATTTATCCTATTCAAAATTCCTCCGGGATAGGATAAAAACTATTGCTTTAAGTTATAAAGCCTTGCTTCCGTTATTATCGTTAGGTTTTAGGAGTTATCGTGACAATGAGAACTACACAAATATTGTTAGGCAATATTCTGCAAATAGTTCTGCAATTATTGTTCTACATATGCACCCGGTGGCGAGAATGGGAAATACACAAATAGTGTTGTGCAACAATTGGAACTAAAATATTGTTGTGCATAACGACGGGGTTTTCGGGTTAGGTATAGATTTATAATGATGATTTTTTACGAATTAAGAAAGGTTAGAAGGTGATAGGGTTGCGACATTACAAAATTCGAATTAGGGGTGTACACTGGGTGGACGGTGAGTGGATGGGCAAACAGGGTTCAAAGATACTTCTACGAGGTTTTCGGAATAGATATAGATTTGTAAAGAGATCAGACCTTTTGAATTGTTGTTATTTTTTGTTGTTTTTGTACCAACCGGCACAATCTCGCAATTGCAATTTCTTTATCATCCACATTAGAACATTTATTTTTTTGTAACACGAGCGAAGAACGGGTCTTTGGCTAGTTACTAATAAGAAATAAAAAGTAAAAACATTTTTAGTTATTCTTCATATTTCAACTTTGTAAAATTTTGTTGTTTGTGTGAAATAATTCATTATTGACCAACCAAGTCTCAGTACTGCACTTGAGAATATTTTTGTCCTCTGTTTATTTGTTTGTATACTCACCACTTTAAAACGACTGGACAGTTTTCTTCAAAATGATACAGTAGACACTCGCTAATCCGGCACGTTCGGGACTTCGGCAGTGCCGGATTACCGAAAATGCCGGATTACTGAGCGCCGTCTAAAACTAGCTGTTATTGCGAGGATAGCGAAAATACCGCTAAAATAGAGAGTCAAAAGGGCTATTAATAGGTATCAGGCCATTTTTCCGTGTTCTATTGTGATTTCTCTGATTTCGGTATTGATGGAAAATGTTAAAAACAAAACAACAAAATATATTTTTATGTAGTATTATATTTTAATACAGTACATACAGAACAGTATAGTTACTTTATTAGATTTGTCATCACTGCCGAGTACGCCCGACCTCAGCCGATTGCCCGCGAACTCTGCCGAACGCGCCCGGAAGGCTTATTCAGTGTAAAAAAAAACCTTAGACCGATGCCGGATTATTGAATGTGCCGGATTATCGGATGCCGGATTAGCGGGGTTTTACTGTACCTTACTTATTTATGGTCCAAATTAAACTGTTATTTACATAAACTTTATAAACTGTACTTAATTAGTATGTAAACACAGAAGGAGAAACAAAATTATACGTACATATATGTTTGTGTTCAAACGACGTAAGTGCGAATACATTCACTATATTTAGTTTATTGTCCGTAATTAATCAATGACGTACAGCGAAGTCCCTCTGTATTACCAATTTCATCGAAATCAGGAACCTAAAGGTATTTCCGCTTTCGGAAACCAAAATCGTATGAAAATCTGTAAGTCGTAAACACGGAATAAACTTTTCCGTGCCGGGATTCGTCTCTTAAAAGACGGGGTTGCTTTGAATAGCGGGCGGGCGGGAAAAATTATCTCTACCGTTTGCATCTCTCTCCACCTCCCGGAGCCGGAACATAAAACTCGGAAATAACGGTTGTGAGTTTTCCGGCAGCGCGTCGTCGATCGATCGGGCGTGGGAGGGCGTAGACGGTGCCCGACCGCACCTCCAATCCCCGAGAGCAAAGAGCCGCTGGACGAACGTGCTTCCAGTAATCCACGTGCGAAGCGGCTTTCACTAGAGCCACACTCGCCGTCACGCGTGGAAAGCGGCGGCATCTCATTCAGATCCCCAAGGAGCCACACCTCGGCAAAGATTTCTGAATCGATCGGCAGAGAAGTCAGCCCTGAATCAGCAAGACCCAGAAGTGTTAAAAGCACCTACAGTGTAGAAAGAGCTCGGCACAAATTTTCATTCTTTTCTGCTGCAGGCAGTGGCGTATGAAAGAAGGGTTTGGAGATAAATAAGTCCTACTTCGAATATACTACGTACGTTTACGTACAACTATTGAGTTAAAAATTAAAAATTAATATTACAATAACGGCACAACTTAAAACCTACATTAAATATAGTAGCAAATTCAGTATATAACATTAAATGTATATCATTATTTTGTTACAATGTACTATATATATTTTTACAACAATTTGCCTTTTTTTTAAAGTTTGCCAACATTAGAAAAATTGCAACTGTTAACATTGATAAAGTTGCCATAACCGAAACAGAAGGTTGAATTTTGCAATTGGAAAAAATTTAAATTAAATTAAACTAAATTAACTCGTCTATCCGACTTACGTTTTTGTATCAAAATATCTATCCGTCAATCTATTAGTTAAGGTTTTGACACAGCAGCTCTTACTTTTCCTGATTCTAGCTATATGACTGCTTGTAGAGATGCAATAATAATCTTTATATATACATATGCGGCTTGCGTAGCAATGCCACTTAAAGAAAGAAGTGTTTTAATTCTGTTTATTGAAGTGCTTTTGGATACACAATATGTTTTGTTTTTCCGTCTGGTGCATACACGAATAAATCAGAAGGTTTTCCGACGCGTGAGCAAGCCACATACAGCTGTCCATGTGTGAAGCATGGATTTTCCGCACACTTGTAGCGATTGTCCCTGTGCTTTGTTGATGGTCATTGCAAATGCGAGTCGCACCGGAAACAGCAAACGTTGAAACCGGAAATACACTCATTTGTTGAAACGACTCGCGCACCAGATATTGTAAAAAGGTCTACTAATTCAGAACCCTTCGCGAGGGTGCGCACAACAACTCACGAAAATTTCATCTCAATCTCATGAATGATAAAGTGATGATCATCTCAAAGAAATTTCTAAAAAAATAAAGTCATTTTCTTTAAGAATCATTTAATAAAAACAAAGATCTTTTTCGGGTGAAAATATACAGTATCTCCTCGGCGAATTGGGCCAACAATACACCATATACCTAATCGCAATAGGCAATAAAAAACTTATCTTTGACTCTTTTTGGAGTTGGGGTAACTGAAATTATGAAATTTACATTCTTAATAAATAATTAATTTACATTCACTTAAGTGTAGACTTATTTTACAAAATTAAAATTATCTTACATACTTCGTGTAAATGAAAGGCAGGAGTTCAAATGAAGAGGATTTACTTATTTTTACAGTTATATACGTACCAAAATGAAAAAAATAAAGATCTGAAAATCAAAATTTAAAATATTTATAAGCTTTTCTGTCTGTATTCAACTTGTGCGACATCAACTTGTGAACATGAATTTGTTCTTAATCGTCGTAAGTTCCTGGTTTACTTTCAAGTTACTTATAAGTTACTATATGTTTATCTTGATTTTTACAATTTCATATTTCAAAATCTCAAACTAGAGCCATTATTTTCAATTTGGAATAAGTCGGGAATAATTTGAACAACAGAGTATTTGTGCATTGTACTATATTTTCTAAAACTCCTGTTGGTGACTGCCTTCTTGAATTTCTGCATTTCTACTCTTGGATATCTTGTCTAGTCTAGTTCTGTTGTTTGTCATTTCCACAACTGCTCAATTTGCATTAATTGACAACGATTGGTTAGCACTTCTGTCATGTTTTTACGCTGTCTTTCTGTTCCATTCTCTTCTCTTCACTCTTCCGACTGGGAAACAGCAATGGTGCTTATGTCTGACCCGGAATCTCACTGAGGTCTTGCATTGCGTGTTTCACAGGCTCCACCGGGTGTGGAAGAGGTGCAGGTGCGAGTGACGTGTTAATTGGAGGGTCTCGGAGGGAGTGGGAGAGGGGGTGGCTTGGAGGACCGCTTTGGCGCCCTTACCGAGAGGGGAGGAGGTACTTCTTGTTGATAAGGGGGAGACATCGTCTGCTGCTCATGTCAGCTGGTAAGCAGGAGTGCAACCTCACAATTGCCCAATGAAATATGGGGGTGGCCAAAAAGAAACGGAACGTATAATTCGGAAAGGCGAATAGGGCTGCAGGAACGTCTATGGTACATCTATTTAATGCTGCTCCTTTGTGGTAATTAGCTTAAACGGGTTTGGGTTACGTCCTTATGGTGTTCCGCAAAGCAATAATAGTTTCATTAATTATTGCGGAGAGTATAATTTAGATACAGTGATAGACAATTACATTCAAAAAGTCATTACTGTTTTCTTTCACCCCATCCTTATGCCATTTCTTTCTTCATCATGATATTTATTTCTTTGTAGGCCTACTTAGTATTAAAACACGTTTCTTTCTTTCTTGCTTTCTTTTTTTTTTTTTTTTTTTTTTTTTGCAGAGACTTCTTTCTAGCTGATTTCCAAAGAAACGTTGATATCATTTGTTTTTGTGCATAAATCCCCCGTTAATAACTTTTGTTTTAATGAAAGCTCTTGAATTTTGAATATTTTTGGATAATTTATTACTTACCTGCAAACTAATTCAGTTCTCGTGAAAAAGAATATGGCACCTCCAAAAATTAAAATAAAACAACAACCATCAAAAATGGTATTTAATGTTTTATTTTAATTTTTATTAAAAATGAAACAGGCCTCCGCCAATTTCCTTAAACTTTAAAAGAAACACAATAAGCCTTGAATTGTATAAACATCAATGATTGAGACTAGGTGTTTACAAGATGAAATATCAGATGGCCGTTTCACGTTTTCTGAGAGTAAATAGCTCAGGAAGAAAAAGGAAAAAAAAAAAAAATAGATTTACAAATCCAATGAGCAAGCACAGAATTACAAAGATTAAAACGTTAAAACATAATAATAAAACAACGTACGTATTCGGATCCTCTTACTTCTAGATCCTTGAATTAGATCTAAAAAAAAAATTAGATGTCATCTAGTAAACACTTTGCCTCAACCGTTGTTGCTGAATTCAGTTCTATTTCTATGCTGTAACTTACGCGAGAATATGACAAAATTTACACAATGCATTAGAAATAAAACAAACGTTAGATAATTAACGTGCATTTTTGAATAATACTAATTTTCTATTAATAGCTAATAATTAATTGAGATTGTAGGTTGCACTTGCTACCTTCAAATTTTTTATTACTTTTTGTTCTGAGCTTGCGAAATCTTGCTATTTCATTTGAACATTTTCTTCGTTGTCTATTTCTGTCCCTTTGTCTGTTTGTAAGCGCATCACGCTAAAACGGGTGAGCGGATTTTCGTGATTTTAATGCATTTCTTATGTATGGTACAACCCAAAACTTAGACGTATTTGTTTTCTTCTCAATACCATCCTTCGAAAATAACCCTAAAATCCCTTGCTAAAATGGTTGGACTTTAAAATGCTTTACGAACCAACTTAAAAAATATCAGCACGATTATATTTGATCTTAACCCAGTCCTCAGAATGTACCCCAGCGTAGCTTCTTGAGTCTCAACTAGGCTGGATAAATGAGGGAATACCTAGTTTAATTTATTATCAATTAAATATAAGAAGAATTGTTTAATTTTTAAATAAAAACAAAAAAGCAAATTGTTATGTTTACTTCCAATGTATCATCAGTTAAGATGAAATGCTAAAAAACGTTAATGAATAATGGAATAATTTAGTAATATTGTAAATTGCATTGTTGCTTTTGTATCAACAGCTGACTTAAGAGTGTTCATCTTTAACAAAGAATAATCAAATTCAAAACAATTACGTACAAATGAAATACAGTAGAGTCCCGACAACTTGGAACTCGATAACCGGCAGTCCGGATAACTCGGCCACCCCCTGGCAGAGCGGAACCCCCCC
>JAFIDM010038879.1:0-37124 GCA_023159025.1 Thereuonema tuberculata | reverse complement strand
GGGGGGGTTCCGCTCTGCCAGGGGGTGGCCGAGTTATCCGGACTGCCTGGTTATCGAGTTCCAAGTTTTCGGGACTCTACTGTATTTCATTTGTACGTAATTGTTTTGAATTTGATTATTCTTTGTTAAAGATGAACACTCTTAAGTCTTCTGTTGATACCAAAGCAACAATGCAATTTACAATATTACTACTGTATATTATTCCATTACTCATTAACGTTTTTTAGCATTTCATCTTAACTGATGTTACATTGGAAGTAAACAAAATAACTTTTGCTTTTTTCTTTTTATTTAAAAATTGTACAATTCTCTCAGTTCTTATCTTTTAATTGATAAAAAATTAAACTCCCTCATTTATCCAGCCTAGTTGAGACTCAAGAAGCTACGCTGGGGTACATTTTGAGGACTGGGTTGAGATCAAATATAATCGTGCTGATATTTTTTAAGTTGGTTCGTAAAGCATTTTAAAGTCCAACCATTTTAGCAAGGGATTTTAGGGTTATTTTCGAAGGATGGTATTGAGAAGAAAACAAATACGCCTAAGTTTTGGGTTGTACCATAAATAAGAAATGCATTAAAATCACGAAAATCCGCTCACCCGTTTTAGCGTGATGCGCTTACAAACAGACAAAGGGACAGAAATAGACAACGAAGAAAATGTTCAAATGAAATAGCAAGATTTCGCAAGCTCAGAACAAAAAGTAATAAAAAATTTGAAGATAGCAAGTGCAACCTACAATCTCAATTAATTATTAGCTATTAATAGAAAATTAGTATTATTCAAAAATGCACGTTAATTATCTAACATTTGTTTTATTTCTAATGCATTGTGTAAATTTTGTCATATTCTCGCGTAAGTTACAGCATAGAAATAGAACTGAATTCAGCAACAACGGTTGAGGCAAAGTGTTTACTAGATGACATCTAATTTTTTTTTTAGATCTAATTCAAGGATCTAGAAGTAAGAGGATCCGAATACGTACGTTGTTTTATTATTATGTTTTAACGTTTTAATCTTTGTAATTCTGTGCTTGTTCATTGGATTTGTAAATCTAATTTTTTTTTTTTTTTTTTTCCTTTTTCTTCCTGAGCTATTTACTCTCAGAAAACGACTACTCTCAGAAAACGTGAAACGGCCATTCTGATATTTCATCTTGTAAACACCTAGTCTCAATCATTGATGTTTATACAATTCAAGGCTTATTGTGTTTCTTTTAAAGTTTAAGGAAATTGGCGGAGGCCTGTTTCATTTTTAATAAAAATTAAAATAAAACATTAAATACCATTTTTGATGGTTGTTGTTTTATTTTAATTTTTGGAGGTGCCATATTCTTTTTCACGAGAACTGAATTAGTTTGCAGGTAAGTAATAAATTATCCAAAAATATTCAAAATTCAAGAGCTTTCATTAAAACAAAAGTTATTAACGGGGGATTTATGCACAAAAACAAATGATATCAACGTTTCTTTGGAAATCAGCTAGAAAGAAGTCTCTGCAAAAAAAAAAAAAAAAAAAAAAAAAGAAAGCAAGAAAGAAAGAAACGTGTTTTAATACTAAGTAGGCCTACAAAGAAATAAATATCATGATGAAGAAAGAAATGGCATAAGGATGGGGTGAAAGAAAACAGTAATGACTTTTTGAATGTAATTGTCTATCACTGTATCTAAATTATACTCTCCGCAATAATTAATGAAACTATTATTGCTTTGCGGAACACCATAAGGACGTAACCCAAACCCGTTTAAGCTAATTACCACAAAGGAGCAGCATTAAATAGATGTACCATAGACGTTCCTGCAGCCCTATTCGCCTTTCCGAATTATACGTTCCGTTTCTTTTTGGCCACCCCCATATTTCATTGGGCAATTGTGAGGTTGCACTCCTGCTTACCAGCTGACATGAGCAGCAGACGATGTCTCCCCCTTATCAACAAGAAGTACCTCCTCCCCTCTCGGTAAGGGCGCCAAAGCGGTCCTCCAAGCCACCCCCTCTCCCACTCCCTCCGAGACCCTCCAATTAACACGTCACTCGCACCTGCACCTCTTCCACACCCGGTGGAGCCTGTGAAACACGCAATGCAAGACCTCAGTGAGATTCCGGGTCAGACATAAGCACCATTGCTGTTTCCCAGTCGGAAGAGTGAAGAGAAGAGAATGGAACAGAAAGACAGCGTAAAAACATGACAGAAGTGCTAACCAATCGTTGTCAATTAATGCAAATTGAGCAGTTGTGGAAATGACAAATAAGAGAACTAGACTAGACAAGATATCCAAGAGTAGAAATGCAGAAATTCAAGAAGGCAGTCACCAACAGGAGTTTTAGAAAATATAGTACAATGCACAAATACTCTATTGTTCAAATTATTCCCGACTTATTCCATCATTGAAAATAATGGCTTTAGTTTGAGGTTTTGAAATATGAAATTGTAAAAATCAAGATAAACATATACTAACTTATGTAACTAACTTGTAAGTAAATGTAACTTGTACAAATCACGACTAAGAATACTTAGTCGTGAGTTGTCGACTAATCGTGAGTTACGACTTGTAAGTGCAACTTACGATTAAGAATAAATTCATGTTCACAAATTGATGTCGCACAAGTTGAATACAGACAGAAAATCTTAAAAAAAATTTTAAATTGTGATTTTTAGATTTTTTACTTTGTTTTATTTTGGTATTTAATTGTAAAAATCAGTAAATCCTCTTCATGTTGAACTCTGCCTTTCATTTACACGAAGCACTTCAGATAATTTTAATTTTGTAAAATAAGTCTACACTTAAAGTCACTTAAGAATGTAAATTTCATAATTTCATTTACCCCAACCCCAAAAAGAGTCAAAGATAAGTTTTTTATTGCCTATTGCGATTAGGTACATGGTGTATTGTTGGCCCAATTCGCCGAGGAGATATATTTTCATCCAAAAAAGATCTTTGTTTTTATTAAATGATTCTTAAAGAAAATGACTTTATTTTTTTAGAAATTTCTTTGAGATGATCATCACTTTATCATTCATCAGATTGCGATGAAACTTTGGTGAGTTGTTGTGCGAAGGGTTCTGAATTAGTAGACCTTTTTACAATATCTGGTGCGCGAGTCGTTTCAACAAATGAGTGTATTTCCGGTTTCAACGTTTGCTGTTTCCGGTGCGACTCGCATTTGCAATGACCATCAACAAAGCACAGGGACAATCGCTACAAGTGTGCGGAAAATCCATGCTTCACACATAGACAGCTGTATGTGGCTTGCTCACGCGTCGGAAAAACCTTCTGATTTATTCGTGTATGCACCAGACGGAAAAACAAAAAATATTGTGTATCCAAAAGCACTTCAATAAACAGAATTAAAACACTTCTTTCTTTAAGTGGCATTGCTACGCAAGCCGCATATATATATAAAGATTATTATTAGTCATATAGCTAGAATCAGGAAAAGTAAGAGCTTCTGTGTCAAAACCTTAACTAATAGATTGATAGATAGATATTTTGATACATAAACGTAAGTCGGATAGACGAGTTAATTTAATTTAATTGAAATTTTTTCCAATTGCAAAATTCAACCTTCTGTTTCTGTTATGGCAACTTTATCAATGTTAACAGTTGCAATTTTTCTAATGTTGGCAAACTATAAAAAAAAAGGCAAATTGTTGTAAAAATATATATAGTACATTGTAACAAAATAATGATATACATTTAATGTTATATACTGAATTTGCTACTATATTTAATATAGATATTAAGTTGTACCGTTATTGTAATATTAATTTTTAATTTTTAACTCAATAGTTGTACATAAACGTATGTAGTATATTCGAAGTAGGACTTATTTATCTCCAAACCCTTCTTTCATACGCCACTGCCTGCAGCAGAAAAGAATGAAAATTTGTGCCGAGCTCTTTCTACACTGTAGGTGCTTTTAACACTTCTGGGTCTTGCTGATTCAGGGCTGACTTCTCTGCCGATCGATTCAGAAATCTTTGCCGAGGTGTGGCTCCTTGGGGATCTGAATGAGATGCCGCCGCTTTCCACGCGTGACGGCGAGTGTGGCTCTAGTGAAAGCCGCTTCGCACGTGGATTACTGGAAGCACGTTCGTCCAGCGGCTCTTTGCTCTCGGGGATTGGAGGTGCGGTCGGGCACCGTCTACGCCCTCCCACGCCCGATCGATCGACGACGCGCTGCCGGAAAACTCACAACCGTTATTTCCGAGTTTTATGTTCCGGCTCCGGGAGGTGGAGAGAGATGCAAACGGTACAGATAATTTTTCCCGCCCGCCCGCTATTCAAAGCAACCCCGTCTTTTAAGAGACGAATCCCGGCACGGAAAAGTTTATTCCGTGTTTACGACTTACAGATTTTCATACGATTTTGGTTTCCGAAAGCGGAAATACCTTTAGGTTCCTGATTTCGATGAAATTGGTAATACAGAGGGACTTCGCTATACGTCATTGATTAATTACGGACAGTAAACTAAATGTAGCGAATGTATTCGCACTTACGTCGTTTGAACACAAACATATATGTACGTATAATTTTGTTTCTCCTTCTGTGTTTACATACTAATTAAGCACAGCTTATAAAATATATGTAAAGAATAGTTTAATTTGGACCATAAATAAGTAAGGTATCAAATTTTGAAAAAATCCGTCCAGTCGTTTTAAAGTGGTGAGTGATAAACAGAGGACAAAAATATTCACAAGTGTAGTACTGAGACTTGGTTGGTCAATAATTAATTATTTCTCATAATAACAAAATTTTACAAAGTTGAAATATGAAGAATAACTAAAAATGTTTACTTTTTACTTCTTATTAGTTACTAGCCAAAGACCAGTTCTTTGCTCGGGTTACAAAAAAAAATGTTCTAATGTGGATGATAAAGAAATTGCATTTGCGAGATCACTTGAAACTTTCCCGGTTGGTACAAAAACAACAAAAAAACAACAACAACTGAAAAGTCTGATCTCATAAATCTACATCTATCCCTAAAACCTCGTAGAAGTATCTTTGAACCATGTTTGTCCATCAACTCACCGTCCTCCCAGTGTACACCCCTAATTCGAATTTTGTAATGTCGCAACGCTATCACTTCAAACCTTGAGTTCGTAAAAAATCATCATTACAAATCTATATCTAACCCGAAAACCCCTTCGCTATTATGCACAACAATATTTTAGTTCCAATTGTTGCACAACACTATTTGTATAGTTCCCATTCTCGCCACGGGTGCATATGTAGCACTATTGTGTAGAATAGTTTAGCTCCAAGTGTTGCATAACAATATTTGTGTAGTACTCATTGTCACGATAACAACTCCTAAAACCTAACGATAGTAACGGAAGCAAAGCTTTATAACTTAAAGCAAGGGTTTTTATCCTATCCCGGGGGAATTTCGAAAAATCCTGAAAAAAGGTTTTAATGATTATAATTACCTACTTACATGCCAAATTTGAAGTCTCTACTAATTATAGCTATGGAAATAATTACGGAATTAAGAAACCTTTGAATCGACAGTAAACCCTCGTTATTTCCGAATCCGTGGGAATTTTGCAAAATCCGGCCCTAATCCTTGTCTACAACATAAAGGGAACCTCTGTGCAAAATTTCAGCTTTCTAGGTCCAACGGTTTGGGCTGAGCGTTGATCAGTCAGTGAATGAGTGAATGAGTCAAGTCTCGTCTTTTTATGTAGTTAGATTTCAAGCTATTTATAATTGAAGGCAAGATGGAGGAATCGGGTTCAATCTCCAGCGGAGTTTGGGATTTTTTACGGTGATTTCTCTCAGAAGAGCCCTTGGATCTACTCAGTCCTCTCTAGAATGGATACCGGGTTTCTTTCCCGGGTTAAGAGGCGGAAGAACGTTGGATTGATCACCACATCTCAACTTAGTCCCGTTGGTCAGAAAACACCGGTAACCTTAACTCCCCAACCCTTAGCAGCTACATAAACCTCTAGTGATATGTTTTACTTTTTAATTTTAATTTTTTTATTAAACCTGTAATATGCCTCTCATGCGCGAATTATTAACACTATCTGAAAAAATTACTTTTACTTTTTATTACAAAAACTTCCCACTCTAGACATTTGCTTCACATGGTGAGTCAGATAGGCAGTTTCTATTTTACCTTATGATACTTTTAAAGAGAGACTAACATTACAATTCAAACAGAATACTTGAAAACAGCAATTTTGTAAGTGTCCCCATATGAGGACACAGAGCATGAGAAAGTTATGAGTATCAAAAATATCTTTTTTCTATATAACTGTATTTTAATGTTGATTAAGGTACGAATATAAAGTTAGATTTAAAAAATCTGTGTGTGTACCTGTTTGTTACCTCTCCAATAACCTTTGAAACACAGAATGTTTCGTTTTGAAATTTAGCAGGCTAGTGCAAAACTGAATCACATGATCTTGAATTCTGAGATAATTTTCTCACCACCAGTGAACGCGACCACTTTCTCACAATCCGTGAGCGCATCTTATGTTTGATCGTAAGTCACGTGACTACCGGTTGGCCCACTTAGATAACAATGAAAATGTGAGCATATCGCAGACCATCTCGGAGATCCGGAATGTTCGGTCGACCAAGCAGATGAAATGAAAGTGTCTTCAATACTATAACTAACATTTGCCACCTTATTTGTACTTATAGTTTCGGAGAAGATAAGGTCAGAAAAAAAAATCAACTTTTCTTTTACTATATATAGATTTGGAATTTCTCTCGTACCGATTCCCATGGAGACGTTTACGACTCAAAAGGACAAAATTTTTCACAGAAAAGAATTGCTTTTAGAAGTAATTTAGAAGTACTTCTAAAAACAATTAACTCTACATGACGACAAAATTTCATTTCATGGTCTTGTGGGTTTCCTGGTAGTGGACGATGTGCCTGTGCAGGGTTTCTCGAAATTCTCCCGTTTTTCCTAAATACCCTAATTTCCGCAACGACCATTTTTTTCTCCATCATCCTCTCCCATCTGTCCTTCAAAGTTAGGTGCTTGGCTTCCCTGCCACCCACATTCATCAGACTCTAATCTAATCTAATGACGACAAACCATGAATTTCTACTGATGTCTAAGTTTGCACTTTAATCCATTTTAAAATTATTTGAATTAAAGGTAAAGGTGTTCCACTAAAGATGTTCCATCCAAGGTCATTCAGGCCCTTGAGTGCACGGGAGGTATAGACTCTACGGTACTTGTTTAGATCGGATGGTCATTCCAACCCGCCGCCTTTAACCTCACAGTAAGAAAGCCGGTATCATTTGACGAAGGGTTAGAGAGATCCTAGATTCGATCAGAAGAAAAACAATCTTGGAAAAAAAATCCCGTATCGCCGGGAAAAGAATCCGACTTCTCCAGTCCGCAGTCTAGCGCCTCAACAATTGAGCTTCCGGATCACATGCTTGAATTAAGTAGAACGACTCAGATGAATTAACTTTAATATTTGTAGAATTTAATCAATGTTCAGAGAATGAGAAAGACTGGTTTTATTGGATACAATTAATCTTTTTCTTAGGTAGAATAGTTTCAATATCACTGAATGATATTAAACTGTCACATAATGACATAAATTAATAAATTTATTAGGGATAATGATCTTACCATACCCAGAATTCCACAAGAATCAATTAATTACTATCTTCAGATCTGTGTTGACACGTTTTCATATTCTACAACATCCGATCAAGCTCATATAAAATTCTAGGCCTGTAGATCTTACTGTTTCGGAGATGTGTAAAAGAACAGGCTTGTTCCCCAAAAAAGCCTGATTTGTAGTAAACTTCCCTTTTAACTTAGGATACTGACTTAATTATGCAGTCGTATCTTAATACACTTCTCCTTCTCTCCTTCTACTTTCAGGTTCTTGTTAGAATCATGACAGTTCTTATCTTCTGTATTCACAAAAACTCTTTCTCTCTTTTCCTTGAGTTCTGCTTCTGCTAATCTTTCCAAAGCAAACATTGGGTTGGCAGCAATGCATGACGGGATCGGCTTCTTCTTTTTTTTTCTTTTTTTTTCTGGAACTCTCTGCCTTCAGAATCTACAGTTTATATCTCTCTTGCTGCTTGGTGGCTCTATGTTAAGATGACAGAAATACCTGCATTAAAGATATCTATTAAAGCTGGTCTTTCAGTAGACAAAGAATACGAATTTTAAAAAAAGAACAATTTTATCTCAGCGTCAAAATCAAATTCGGAAAATTCTAATGTAGAAATTACTACATGTAGATATATATATATATTTCGAACGGGCAAAACTCAAAGCTCAGTCTTCGAGTTTCGCAAAGCAAAGATTTCAATCTATCATTTGCAATTTAGAAACTTAGAAAGTATAGAATATAAGAATAAAATTAACTTATATTACTAAATTATATTATTAAGTATATTTAGAAATTAAGTATATTTAGAAATCAATAAATATACTTCATTAATTTATATACTTAATTAATTTAAATAAATAAAAAAGATATAAAAAAGATATAAAAAACAAAAGAAATAAAAAAAGTAAATAAGATAAAAAGGAGGAAGGTCTTAAAATATGCGTTTTAGTTTTTTAAAATTTTTGTAAATTTTGATTTCTATTTTCGCCAATTATGCCGCTGATGACGTGAGGATAAATTTGGCCGCATCTTCACAGAAACAGTGATATGATCTATAAAATAATAAGGCCAACAAACTAGGTTAAAATTCATGATAAAAATACTAAAAATACGCAAGCTTTCCTACCGTCCTGCGGTTCGTTTTCAAGCAAATAAATTTACAATTAAAATGACAATTATGAGAAGAACAAAGAACTAAAAGGATCATGGTCGAATCCACGTGGAGGATGGGTCCAATGACAGGCCAGGGTTGAAGTCTCACAACAGCCACTTCAGTTCTTTTATTTCGTGATATGATCTTTATATTGGTATTTTTCAAATTTCACATCACTGTGCGGCTGTATATAGGCTATATATATATACAGCCCCCCCCCCCCCTCCCAATGCATGAAGCATTTGCACAGTGCCACAGACGGGAGGGGGGGGGGAGGCTCTATTTTAATATTAATGATATAGAAGATGTAAATTTTACACTGATTATTGTGGAAAAACATTCGATGGCAAATTCCAACGAAGTCTCGTTATTTAAGAATTAAAATGAGTAAAAATTCTTCAAAGAAACAAAGTGTAGATATTTCGAGGCTGTGATATAGGCTTTGAATTAATTTCACTCAATCTCGGAATACTAATTTACAACATGAAATAAAAGAACTTACAGCCTACTTTCCTTAAAAAGCATTAAAATCTTTTTTTTTTAGTGAAAACGACAAACCGAAATGCCTACATTTCAATCTATACAAACAGTACATATTCAGCATTTTCTGAAACAATATGAATTACATCCTCATTACTTATTTAAATTGTAAAAAGTAATTAAAATTTTAATCGATTCAAACCACGCGCAATGGATTAGCCAAAATTAATGTTCATTGTTTAAGACAATGCGAAATTAACAGAAATAGATAGAAATCCATTGTGTAGATTCCAGTGCTTTTTATTCCGGACTTATTGTCGTCCTCTCGTCCTAAAGGTTTGTAAGAGATTTCAAATACGAAAGTTAAATCATCTCTACTTTTCAAATATACATACTAAGTTTCAAGAAGATCCCGCCAAAAGTTTAAAAGTTGTTAGGGAAGACACACACTTACATACACACAGACTGAGTGATTTGATAAGCTTTTTTATTTAAAAACCATTTATAAAAAATTTATAAATGTGTCCAAAGTAATTTTTCATAAATTATTTTTAAATATAGCAGCTTATAAATCACTCAGTCTGTGTGTATGTGTGTCTTCCCTAAAAATTTTAGAACTGTTGACTTGATCTTTGGAACAAAAAATTAATATAAATTATAATTTTTTTATAAATTTTAAATCTATAATTTTACTAAACATTAAAACAAAAAACTTTTTAAAGCAGATCGCTACTTATTAATTTTGTAAGGATTTTTTTTTTTTTTTTTTATATATACTAGGCCTAAGATGTAAAATTTTTCAGTGTCCCCAACAGTAGTTTATCTTAAAAAATTGTTTTCTTTTTTGCCTATCTGGTCTTCCTGTGGGCGCCACCTTTTTTTTACCTAGTGAACTTTTTTTTTTTATTTTTTAATGGTCACAGACAAAAAAAAAAGTAGGAAAAAAAAAAAAAAAATGAACGGAATCTGGATGGCGTCCAAATTTTTCGGTGAATGTTCACCAGCTTTGGCCCGCCAGATGGCGTCTCGCCGTTGGTGGCGAGACTGTGATGGTCGGGATAGATGAGACTTATGTTGGTGTTTATCTGGTCATTGGCATCAGCTGAGATTAGTAGAACTAAAAAGATGATATTCGCGACTTATATTATTCATTGAATATGTATATATATATATATCCAGTAGTATTTATATTATATTTTTATAACAAGAAGTTCTTGAAAGAACTCACTATCTACTTTAAAATATTGCATTTTTTTTTTTTTTTTTAAAGTTGTAAAGTTAAAATTGTAAAAAAAAAAAAAAAAAAAAATCCAGTTATTTTATAAATGACAATGCTAACCGAATATCATTAACTTACTTTCATTTCTTCCATTTGCTGAAAATTGATTAAATGCTTAAGATACTTGACTTCAAGTTCCTTACATTCACTTAATTTTCATCAAATCATAGCATTTGTTAGGTTTAAATTAGGATTATGCTGAAATTTATTGTTAACGGTTGGAGAGATTTATTGGGTTCGCTTTTGATGTTTTTTCTGTGAGAATTTGTCATCTTTATACCCAAATCTCTGGATCTGTAAGAAGAATTCTTTTGAACATATCTAGATCGATTAGAAAAAAAGTTCACAGAACTTGTGTACAAAAAGCAAACCTTTATTGAAAGAAAATGAGATGGTGCCCTTAAAGTGAGCATCACTTTTACACTACTTTTCTACGAAGTCACTTTGACGATTGAGGCTTTTGTAACAGCATTTGATTAGTTTGTCCATCCTAGTCGCCTAAAAGTCAGGGCCCTACTGTTGTAGATACTTTTTTGCATCATTCTTCATTGCAATTGAAGTGTCGACCTGACCAGTGCTCTTTTAAGGCAGGGAACAGATGAAAGGCACTGGGAGCCACATCCAGACTGTAAGACGGATGTCCTACAATTTCCCAGCAAGTTCTTTTATGTTCTGTGAAACTTGTGGTCGGGCATTATCATAAAAGAGGATCACACCATTCTTCAGAAGATCAGAAAGTTTCTTCCTGAAGTTGTTGCGCAATTTCTTTAAGGTTTCAATAAGACAACAGTTATCCATGTTGATCGCCATTTTGAAATGACAGCGCATACCTCCAATGACACTCATGAGGAAAACCAAGCAGCACTGAGCAGTTGCAACTTTTTTCTGATTGACTCTCGTACAATTTTTTTTCCATGCTGAATTCACCTCCAGACGGGTGCTAGGATTCATCCACCCATTGTAGAAAGGGTACCGGGTACCCAGCGGGCGAGGTTGGACTCTTATCTCCAGCGATTCCCTGGGCCAGTGCCCACATTCCCCCCATACTCTATCTACAATATACTCCATCTACATTGTACCTAAACTCTACTTACCAATACTGTACCTATACAGATTGAATGGGATAATTTGCGTTTCAGTTTAAAAAAAATTACATATATTTGAGATAATGATTTATTTTTTCATAGTAGCGTTGAACTTGAAGTATCTCAAATCCGTTGCGTTTGCATTATATCGTGGTTTTTTTTTTTTTTTTTGTATTTTATTGTTTTTTTTTTGTTTTTTTTTTTAATAAGTTTGAATCTTATATACAAAACGCAATTTGTTATTTTTTTTTCGTTATTTCACAAGAGCTAAACATTATACATAGGAATTATACATAGAACTTACCAAAATAATTCAAATTAATGTTAAGTAAAAGGTATTATTCAAAGATCTATGGTTTAATGCTCAAATTCTGTTAGTTAGATGAATATGTCATTATAAATCTTGAAAAAAAATAATTCCTCAAGATTAGCTGCATGATTAGTATTTAACCCCAAAATTTTGATTCATTACGAAGTAATTTTGAAATTGTTTCCAGAATGAAATATCTTACTCTTGCTGATCCTTACATATATAAAATATAAGATGTCTTGGGAGGAGATATATGAATATACAATTGCAAAATTATTGATAAGAAAGAGATGCTACATTCTGTTTCCAATATTTGTTGTTCAAAACATGGCCTACAATAAATGTACAGAAATTCCATCTTCAACATCAATATAGGTCTACTTTGAAACATGGCATGCTGCTCGTCGAAGTGTTTGTTTTTTTTTGATGTTTTTTATGTCGGGCACTAACAACTATAAATATTGTGAGGGGTTTTAAGCCATACTAGCCTAACCATCAAAAACCAAATTATTGGGGAAATGGTTTGAAACGTTTGGTGGTCATGTACAAAAAATATATATATACTTTGCTGCTGTATTTACGTACTAAAAAAAAAATTAGCTAAAAAATTACAGCAGCAATTGTTTTTTTGTACACGACCACCAACCCTTTCAAACCATTTCCCCAATAATTCGCTCTTTCAGGGTTAGGCTAGTATGGATTAAAACCTCTCATTTCTATATCGTTTACCGTTGGGAATCGGACACATAGAATACTCATATAAACTTTCTTTCTTGGAATGCCCTATAATTCTATAATCTTTCCGAATATTGATCTTTCTCTTGACATACCTACATGTGCCCTAAGCATAGGTGGATTCGACCCCTTCAGTGAGTAACCTACGAGTCTATTTCTCGCACACATTTTATTTTAATGTTGTGATACTTACCGTAAAATCCTAACATTACAAGTTACAATGACACAATCTTCCAATTACTGTTCAAATTGGGTATTGTGTATCTGCAAGTAGACTACACGATGTTTTACTCAAGACCCCAAACCTTTTTCTTGTAATTTTGTATGATATTATAATAAAAATTAAGCCTACTAAAGTAGGAGCCACAAATAAAGGTTTAGATATATCACATTTGAATATAGCCTGGTCATTCAATGACTCCTGTAGTGTAAATTTTTCTTCTTTTTATTTTCTTAGATCGTCTCCGTATTTTATTATTTTTTTTTTTTCAATTTCTTTTCGTCCCTACTTTTTCCATCTTTATGTTACATCATGTTGCATCTTTGTGTTATTTGCCATTAAATTGCCTTTGTATTACAATATCTCTGTATCCTCAAAGAAAGAACCCAAGCAAAGAGATATTGAATTGTCAGTAGTTTGTATTAACCCTTCTAAGAGTAATCTGTAGCTAAACATCCTGTTTTAATAAATTTTTTGACTTATTTTGTTATATACACATATTTTGCTTAAAGTTTATTTTGTTTGTTCTTGAGTCCAGGAGTAATTGATCACCCAGGTCTTGCTCAAGTAAGGTAAATCAGTATCTGTAGAACTTACTTTAGATAAAAATAGTAATTGTGAATTAATTTTTCATTTGCAAACAGGCTGCAATTTTTCGTAAAATAAAAAAAATTCCATCAGTGGACATAAATGATGTTTTCGCACACTGAGACATCATCAACGTGAATCCTGAACAGCTATTTATGATTAATTTGTGGCCGTTAAATTTTGTTTTTCAATGGTACCATCGATTCTTGTCTTGTTTTTAAGTTACAATTAAACTCTTTTGAGCCTTTTGGTAAAAGGACAAAGAATTTGAAAGTGTTAATTTCTCAGTTTCAGTTTTTGTTTGTTGTTTTTAAGGTTGGATGGCACTCCTGGTTGAAGAAAGGGTATTCATAACCTTTCGCGCAGTTTGAATCTATCATCAAGGGT
This sequence comes from Thereuonema tuberculata, assembly GCA_023159025.1. Classification (NCBI taxonomy): domain Eukaryota; kingdom Metazoa; phylum Arthropoda; class Chilopoda; order Scutigeromorpha; family Scutigeridae; genus Thereuonema; species Thereuonema tuberculata. Next base: position 23,290 of record JAFIDM010038879.1, on the reverse strand, counting down.
AAATCCTGCTGATGATTCCTGATAACGATGGAACAACTGTCCAGGTTGTCCATTGATGATGGCTCAGTGTGCGAAAAGCATCATTTATGTCCACTAAAAAAAAAAATGCAGCTAAAAACAAAATTTAACATCCGCAAATTAATTATTATATGAAAAGTTAAAAATGAAACTTTTCATTTAGTAATTAATTTGCGGATATTAAATTTTGTTTTTCAGTTGCATTTTTTTTTTTTTTTTTTATTCTCTTTAAAATTACCAATAAGAGTTGTTTTTTTTTTGTTTTTTTTTCATCTCCACTCACAATTAAGTTCTCAATAAGAAATAGACAAGCATTTTCAGAGATGGAAGAGACAGTAGCTTATATTAAAAATAAAAAGAGGTACCTTATGAATACAGTAAAGCCGCCAATTTATAAATGAACTTAGCTTTAAAAGAACAATATTCGTAATTACTAAATAGTGGCACAAAGCATCGGAAAGTTATGGTACGTTGATAGTAATAGATCGATTAAGAGTTGTGCATCACACATCGATAAAGTATATCGCTAGCTAGCTATGTCCTCATTTGTAATTGTATAATTAGCAATCGAGGAAGAGTGGCAGCTTGATGAACACATTGATGAATGAAAGAGAGTGACATCGTGACAAAAAATGAGACAACTTTATTCTTAACATAAACTTGAAAAAGGCACGCAGGTCGTTTTGAAAACGTTTGTGAATTTAATATTTTAATATAAATATATTTGTATTATGATATAATAATCCAAGTCAATAAGTAATAGTAATTTCATACTGAAATATTTTTTATGGAGTTGGTTACTTCCAAAAGGGGGGTGAGTGATGTCTGTGTAGTGGGATATTGTCATTAGCCAAAATGGGGGAGGTGGATCTGGGGGAGATGATGATGACAGATAATCGTCGGATCGTCGTGGATCAGCAGTGGAGATCAGTCGACCGAATCGAGCGAGGGGGGAGGGGGGAATGTCAGGAACCTGTTCCGGAAGATTCCATCCACGTAGGGTCAGATCTAAGCCACTCGTAAATGCTTCGGATGGCTGACTGCGGACGCAAAGGAAGCTTCGGTCTTGGGGTCTAGGTTCAAAAGCAGTCATATGTAAAAGCGACCGCACTCCCACATATTACAGTCCATGGCCTCGTTTCCTGTATCCCAGACCCTCATCTGAAGGGCATTGAAGTTAGGTTTTTTTTTTATCCTCATAAAAACTGTAAGGCTTTATAAGGTCTCTCTTTAGCCACTGATCAGCTCAAGTTTTCACGAAATATTCATAAAACTTAGAAAACAATTTTTGATGCGAAAGTGAAATCACAAGTTATTGATTGAACTTACAAAACTATTCACTAAAAAATAAATTTTCTTCTCTGTGTATAAGCGCACAACGCTAAAACGGTTAGAGAGATTTCCCTAAAATTTAGTAAGGTGCTTCTTTTAAGGGTAACTGAAACATAAGCACATTTATTTTGATTGGCTCAATATGTACTAGTATAATTTTCTCCTACTTTACTTGCACTTAACTACAACATTAAATAATGGCTGACTCCAATAAAAAAGGAAGGTCGGTTACGATACAACTTAATGTTTTGATTTTTTAATGTGGGAAGGGGTTGTGTGTAGATCTTTCCACTTTGAAACCCTCTGCCTAATTACATCGTAACTATTCCAGACCTTCTATTATAACCTTTTCCTGTAAAATATTACTATTATTTAACTGATTTTCTAAATCTATTTCCCTTTTCTAGCGTCATGTTTTTGCACGATCTGTTTTTGAGACTTAATTATAATCTAAGGTAGTTGATTAAAGAGGGTAAAATTTTAGAGCTTCTGTAGAGCATATCGTGAACTTCCCTGGGCTACTTTTGTCGAAAAAGATGTTACTCTGCTGGTCTGAGTTAAATGAAATCAACGAGAATAATAAATAAAATCTGAGAAGATTTTGAGACTTTTCCCTTGAAGTTCCGGGTTGTATTTCGTAATGTGCAATGTAGTTCTTTATTATTATTATTCTATTATTTATTATTATTATTATTATTCTATTATTTATTATATTTATTATTATTACTATTATTATTATTATTATTATTATTATTATTATAAGTTTGAATATGTTTACTATAAAAATTTGAAATAAATATATCAAATAATTTTAGTTGTGAGGAGTATTTCCGCTTTTTTTTTTGCGGATATTCGATTTTTCCCGAAATGCGGATATTGCTCACCAGCAGCATTATTTTTTTTCGTATCTACGTTCTTTGAACTTCCCAAGTCGGCTTTGCATCCGGTGGTCCGGAACCGGCGGATTCCGCTTCTCATCATTCCATCCCCAGTTCTTTTCTTGAGCTTCGTTTCCTCGTCTATTGTCGTGAGGGTGAAGCTGGAGGTCTCTTGACAATGCGCCATTATGAGGAGACTGGGCTGGCGCACGCTGCTTCGTCTCAATACAAAGAGACGTAGCTCGAGAGCGAATGGGATGTCCCAGCGATCCAACGACCCACGAAGTGCAAATGAAGTTACTACCCAGGGCCGAAAAATTGTAGTCAGCGTTTATTGGAAGCACTGCCCGACAACAATACGAAAGGTGTGCTCTCACAATAATACTGTAATACTTTTCATTTTCATCAAAATAAAGGTTTTACAAATAAAAATGATAATGTAAGATGCTTATATGTGATCTTAAATTATTTTTGGGATTTCATTTGCCATCATATCTCCATAATTAGATATACAATTTCTGTATGTAATTCGCTAACAACGACTTTAATACACAATCTCTTTCTTCGGAAAGCACAGTTCGTTTGTCCGCTTGTTTATTTGTTGTTCGCTAAGCATTTGGAGCCTTTTCGAAAGGTACTACAGCGATCAAAGAAAAAAAGCTACAAAGGAAAGAGTTATCACCACTCAAAAGAAAATAGAAAGATCAATCCTGGGATAACGTAATTGGATAAAAAATAAAATATCTGGATAAGAAATCAAATAAACAAAAAAAATAACAGATTTAAACAGGATTTTTCTAGTTTTATTATATTGTTTTATTATACAGGGTGTATCTGAAATGTGCTGCCAAACTTAAAGGTTGTGTCTAATCATGCAAAACAACGAATAAATGTCATAAACATGGGTCTGAAAATGCGTTATTTCCAAGATATGAATGGTGCAACAATACAGAGGTGTTAGCCGTACAGCTCAGTTTCACAGAAAGTGCTTGAAATGTCCTCCACCGGCGGCAATGCACGCAACAAAATGTCGTTATATCAACTGTCGAACACGGTCGAAGATGCCAGATGCACGTCGAATTGTGTTGCACCCATCCAATATGCAATCATGATGTGCGTGGGCGATAGGAGCCGGTGTGGTGTACACTAATGCTTTAAGAAAAACCCCATACTAAAGAAGCCCAGAGGGTTTAAATCAGGGGAACGAGCAGGCCATGACGAGGAGGAGCAATTTAATGACTCTACGATACGACGTAAAGGCTAACACCTTTGTATCGTTTCATCGTTTATATCTTGGAAATAAGGCATTTCCAGACCCATGTTTACATGACATTTACTCATTGTTTTGCGTGATTGAATATAACCTTTAAATTTGGCAGCACATTTCAGATACACCCTATATTACTTTAATGGATATGATTAGCCATTTAACAAGGAGAACTGATCAGGGATGGGCCTAACTTGCAATGGACTGGTGACCCAAAGGAAGGAGAGGAAAGGGAAGACCGAAAATCAGATGGGAAGATAAAATAAAAGCGTTTGGAGGACAAGACTGAAAGGAAAGAACAGGAAGGAATGGAAAAAGATGAACGAGGCTTTCGTCCAGCAGTGGACGTTACAGACTGAATAAGTAACGCTTCAGGACTGACCACATGACTTCATTAACATTCAATAATAAAAATCTTATCAAGTTTCAAGCAAATTCGAAGGATTGATAATAATTGTATTCAGATTAGTTAGCCCAAGTTTTAAGAATTAATATCAAGCGTTAAGAAAATCGGTCCAGCCATTTTAGCGTAATAATACAAAGAGGGTTTTTTTTTCCTCAGGATTGAAGTGACATTCACATTTCAGATTGGTGCGTAAGTAAGAATTATTGAAAGTATTAAGAAAATTTGGCCAATCGTTTTAGCGTGGGTGTAATTCATTACAATTCAGAAAGACCACATCAACCCCTAACGAACACACACAATGAATTTAAAATTATTGCTTGCATATTTATTATTATTGCTTGCATTGTTTTGTTTCTAATGTCTTTTCTTTATTTATCCACTTTCAATTGCGTCTGCTCAGAATGATTAAAATTAGTGCAACTGAAATATTTGAAGATTTAATTAATTTTCAGGAAATGAATTTTTTTATGATATTCTTAATATTATTCGGTAGATTTTTACGAATACACGTCGATTTTTAAATTTTGTATAAGCTACAAAGTATTTTAGGGAAACATTTTTAAAAGGAAGTAGACTTCGAATTCTTTTTGTTTTAGCTTCACTTCCTTCTCAAAAACCTTATATTTCCTACTCTTTAAAATGGGGTAGAACTGCGGTATCTGCTTTACATTTTGTAACTGGATTTGGTTTTCTTTAGTTGCTCCATTGTTACTTCGACTGTCACGTGACACTGTTGTCTTTTCTCATCTCTCCGCCGTTCCTTTCGTTATTTTCAGCGAGAAAAACCGATCCGTGGTGAATGGTGTTAGGAGTCGCTTTTCGAAGGAGTCATTTTCCCTATAACCCTCCCCCCCTTCTTTTTCGCCGCCTCCTTTCATTTAATAGGGGATTCTCAAGTCCCATCCCTCCCCTGCCCCTCCATCCGACTCCGAGTCTCAAATGCCGACAACAAAATCCCCACGAACCGGTCCAGCCCCTTCTCATCTCACACGTCCCGCACGCCGCAGTTCCTGAGCTACGATCAATTTCATTAGTGATAATTGCGTTATCGTGTTTTGTGGTTGTGCACATTTTAAACACTTCGCAGCTCGACACAGCCGCCGCGCCCCGGACCCTTCGTTGCTGTGTCCACTCGCTCCCTGCATCTTATAACTGTCTCATTGTCTTCACTGCAGACTTCTCTGAATCTCCAAGATCAAAGGTGCTTGGTTCCTGCTTTAAGGTTTTCCCGTTTCTAAAACACTTTTGTTGTTTTGAAAAAACAGCCCTGACTAAAGAGAGCTTTTCCCGTACGAATTGAGACTTACCTAATAAATGTTTATCCCCCAACTGCTATTGGATTCATATTAAATTAATAAATAAACTTAATATGACGGATAGAATATCCGGGGGCTGGAGAAGCCTGGAATCAATATAGTTTGGAGATTTTTTTTTCACCTTTAAAAGGGGTCCCAAGGTTCCACCCAACCTTCTATCAAACAAGTACCTGCTTTCGTTCCCGAGACTTAAGTTGCGACACTATCATATTGTAACTCATGTTGTACTTCAATAACATATTGTTATTGGTTGCGATTAAGTAGTAATATTGAATGGACATTTTAATTAGGGTCAAAAACCTCCCTCCAATCCCAATTAACTCAATCCAATTAACTGATGATCTCAGGAGTCTCCTACCTCCTGAGCTGCTTACTTTCAAAGTCCCTTCCAATTATTAATTATTAACATTGATGTCAATGAAATTACGATGGATGGATAGTGTAAGGAATGATATAAAGGAATTTGGAATTACAAATTGGAAAGAAAAGGCGGAAAACAGAGAAGAATGGAAGAGAACTTTGAAGGAGGTTAAGGCCCAAATGGGGCTGTTTAAGACCAAACAAGAAGAAGAACATTGGTGTCAAAGGGAGTTTTTTTTTAATTGTGTGTTTAGCATAGCTACCAAAATACTCCAGGTTTTATCTGATATCGATAATTGAAAGTTTGCTTTGAAGAGGAAAAAATAATAGCAATAAAAGTATTTTAATATAATAAAAAGTAATAATAATATAATAAAACGTATTTTAGAATTTTGAAAATGTGCTAAGTACAACACAACCGGGTATCTGTGATTCAAATAACTCAGAAACATATCTAGTAGGATGCTGACATTTTTTTATGTCAGATGGATGTTAAGCAATTGAAAGTTATTGTAGTTCCACTATGGGCGAATAGGCCTTTGGAGTCGCGGGAGGGACGAGTCCCGTCGTCTCGTGACCATCGGGACTAAGTTGAAGTTGGGTGATTAACCCGACGCCCGCCGATCTTTAACCCTCGCGGGAACGAAACCCGGTACCCCAGAAGAATGGGTACCGGGTTTCTTTTCTGGATTTTCCCTTTGATATGTCTGGAGGAGAATTCGGAGTGGAAACCTCCCCGACGTCCTGCGCCCTGGAGGGGTCGGATTCTCCAGTCACAGTCAAGCGCCTTATCATTGGGCTGTCAGGCACACATGTTAAAGAATATGAACTATTCATTTCGATAAAAAAAAAAAGACCCTCAGGTAAAGATCTTAAGGCAACAATAACCATATTTCTCTTTAATGCTGTGTATTCCTACAAATAAACACTGTATTACAGAGAACTGGCCCGGCAGACTATCCGTTGCTTGTACGGATAACATCTTGCAATGTAGTATTTGAAACTATGTTGCTAAACGAAGTCAGCGGACTCTGGTGCTGAATACGGAATACGACCAAAAACGACTCCCATGTTTTGTAAAATATCTGAAAAGAATCCTGAACGTTTGCTAATCAATCCGAATGTCAAACTAAGAGTTATGGAGGAGGAGGTAACTTTAAGACCCGTTTAAGTTATCATCAGGCGCAGAAAATGGAGTTGGATCTGTCATGCACTTGGGAAACTGTGTGTAAGACAAGGTAAAGAGCTCTCGATTAGAATCCATCTGAAAATAGGAGATGAGGAAGACCTCATCAGAGAAGAAGTGTTTTAAAGGAATGCAGTAGGTTAACATAAAAACATGGAATGAATAAGATTGATGGTTCTAAATGAGTCTGATGGACGGCAATGGTAGAAGGACTAAAAGTCAGCGCACTAAACAAACGGATCGCTGTCCGAAATTTTTACATGTTTCTTGCGAATAAATGGTCCATTCTAATAATTTTGATTTTTTTTTTTTGATATTCTCTTGATACTGTGGTTTTATTATCACAGGCTACTATGTAATTTATAGTAACCTACGTAACATATATATATAGTATATGTAGTATATATAGAGTATATGTAACATATATATAGAGTATATACAAGCCATTTAAAGCTGAAACTGGCGTTTCTGTCCATTTATTCTCGTGTCAACTTATGAACTAAGTATCCTAGAAAGCTGAAATTTTAAAAATAGGTTTAATTTTGTCTGTTTATCAGACAAAATAACTACCAAAATACGGTGCCCTTATTAGTAATCGCAGTAACTCCAACGTTATTTAGAAATTTTAGTAATACATAAACTTTAAACAAAACCTGATTTCTCAATTGATTTTTGATAGAATTTGGGTCCATAGAGGCCGAAAACTCACAATATCCCAATCACCGTAAAGCATATCGTACATAAATATATGGGGATGCTGAAAGTTTACTTCATTTTGCTATTCCTTATTTTAGATCTTACATGAGGATTTTGAAAATTGGTGCGCCAACTATGCTAATATATATAAACCCTGTGTAAATCTTGTAGTGCATTAATTTCAAAATTCGTTCCAAGTCCATTACGTTGAACTATGGACTTCTGAGTGTGGCCTACTTTTTTTTTTGTTTCGGCGTTGATTGGCGGGAAGAGGAATCGGGTCTTTTGCATTTACTGCTGCCGAATGGGAACAACCGGTTCCTCTGTTCTCTCACGCGATCGCAACGGAGAAAAAGAAGAAGCCTTGCTATTGCGTAGGCTGGCGTTGTACGATCGACAGCCGTTGCGTTGATGTTGCGGGGGTCGACGGTTGTCTCGCCGCCCCGCTGTCACTGGCTCGACGAACACGCGTGGGTGAGTCGCAAAGGGAGCTCCGCTCGCTGTCACGCACAGCCCAGGGAACGTGCATTTCACCCTTTAAGTTCGCTAGCAAAAGGTAGTGACCGAAATAGCACGAAGCAAACAACACCAAAGAAAGAATAGCTGTGTTTATCTATAGCTAATCTATGGAAAGCTATCTATATAACTGATCATTCCGGAAAAAAAAATGATAAAATCTGTATTTCAAAAGAAATATTGACAAAAAATAATTATTGAAAATACTAACAAACTTTATTCTTACTTTTTATTTTGATAATATGGCTAAAGATTTTTGCGAAAGCATTTGTCTGTCTGTCAGCAATAGTAACTCCACTGCTGTAATGACGCGATTTAATGTGTTTGGTAAAACGTGAATAGGATTAAAAAAATCCTAATTAAATCTTAAATTGTCATTGTTGAAAACAATGGTATGATTGGGAAATGGGAATTTTTTCTCACCTTATACTGCTACTACAACTTTATCTTTGATGAATTTTTTTATTTCAGTTACTGACGCAAAAAAAGAAAAAATACTATGATTCAATTGTTAATAATAAATATGATGTTGTCAGTAAAAAAAAAAATTAAAGAATTAATCACGGCACTAGTAATTTTCTCTTTTAATTTATTGCATTATTTTCTTTGTTTATATTCGTAGTTTGGTTTTTTTAAAGTATTCTATAAATTGGATTTAAAAAGATATTATAATCCTCAATACTTCACTACAAGGTAACAGTACTTTATAAGGCAACATAACATAGAGCTAAGGTAACATAGAGCAAAGCCTATATTGGGATTAAAAAAAACAAACTTTCATTTATTATAAATATATACTACTACTACTACTACTAACAATAATAATAATAACAAAAACACTTATGCACAACTCCAGAAGGCTACGGTATTGAACACAACACGTATAGTTAGGAAATTCATGAACACAACCACACAGCCCTAACTCTACTTGCCACTTTTTTACACTTGTCAATGTGCTTTGGTGCTTGACCCGCCAAGATGTCTTTGCTGGGGAAACCCAAGAATTAAAAACATTTTCATAATTTTAATAATAGTTATTCAAAGGACAAAAAAAATCGTGTATTTATTTATTTATTTATTTATTTTACAGCTAAATTTTGACTTAATTTAAATTTCATGCCATTTATTTCTTTGTAGTCAGAACTGTATATTTTTGATTTTCAATTGAAATCTGGTATCTTGTACAAAATACGGATAATAATTCGCCATCCGCTTGAATTTATATGAAGATTCCACTTATAACATGGTGATTTCTCTCTTACCTTAATTTACGAACCTTTAGGGTAAATTTTATAGCAAACTAACTAACAGTATCCGGCGTTACCCTGAGAGGGTTTGGGGAGTCCTGGTTCTCCCCTTCTCCACAACCGTATCACATCAACCCTTCCACAACTGTTCGAATTGTAGCTGAACAATATTTGTATAGTTCATATTTTCGCCGCTAGGTCCATATGTGGCGCTATTTCAGCGATTTCACCCCTTTTCACTCCTTGGGGGTGGTCAACGGGTTTCAAGGTAGTTTATATTGTCCGCAGTATAGTAGAGAGTATCTATGCAAAATTTGGTTCCGATCAATCAAACAGTGTAAAATTGTTACAGAGAACATACAAACATACAAACTTTGACTTTTATATATATAGAACATTCATTTCTGAAACATCCATTTCTGAAATGCGGGGATCGAACAATTTTCTACACTTTTTAATCATCTCTGGATATAATAAACATACACATATATAATATAAATAAAAAGAAAGAAAAAACTCAAGGATCTTTATATGGAGGGTTCAGAAGCCAATCAGTGTAAGTTAGTAAATCAAAAAATTAAATAAATTCGGTTTTTAAAATTAAATTTGTAAATTTGAAGCATAAATTTTTTATTGAAAGATAATATAACTATAGAGCAGTGATTTGGGAGCTTTGTCAAACGAAAACATAAACATTAGAGTATGACTTAAAGTAAATATTTCAATTTAAAAAAAAGTGACTTACACTAATTGGCTTCTGAATCCTTCATATATTTCTGTTAACACATTAAGTAACATGAATTACATAAAAAAAAATCTAAATTTTACTATAGATAAATTGATTACTGCTACTGCCTTAGATTTAAGGTACGCCTCTGATTGGTTGATGGAGTATTGACGTCATAGTATTTATTAGGGATATGTAGTTATAGAGAAGACGAAGAAGGTTAGTTTACGTTGATCTGAAGAATGGGTAGAGATGGGGGACTAACTCCCAACGTAAATAATAAAATTTGAAATATTTAAAAAAATAAATAAATAAGGTTGTATCTAGGAGTTGGTAGTATCCACCGCTGATATTGTGAAATTGTTCCTGTTTGGATACAGGAAGAATTTTAAAACAAAAATGTTTTTCAAAATTTTATATATATGTATATAAATTTGAGTGAATGATTCGAGTTCTACATAGGACCTCATATTGCTAAGGCCGGCCCTACGACCATTGTGAGCAGAAATCTAATGGAATGTATCGGGGGAAAAAATTAGCTATGTCTGGGCATAAAGTTAAATGAGCACCTGACCTCAGATTTGATTCAGTTACGGTCCTTTTTGTAATAATACCTCCTAAGCTCGGGTGCACCAAACTGGCTGCGATCTTTATGAAAACCATGTTCAGCTAAAGCTCTCAATCGTGATCTTTGTTTATTGCACCAACCAGAATGTGGCGAGATTGAATGGTAGTTCTGTGATCTAAGTTCTCGAAAGAGGAAGTGCAAGCCGATTGTTTCATCAAAAATCGTTTACCATAGAGAGTTCGATCGTTGATTTGATCAGCACACTTAATTCGAATTATTAGTCTTCATTGAAAATGTGTAATTAATAAAGGCAACCAATAATTTATAATTTTATAAATTTATTTTCTTATCTTGTTTTCATTTTTAATGAGGGTTATATTTTTTTTATAAATAATTGTTATGGATTTTGGAAGCCAAGTTTCTATAATTTTTTTGAATACAATATTTATAATGTATGTATAACTGTAAATTAAATAAGAAGTTTAACGTGCTGTGAAAAATGCTTAACAAAACGAAAACAGGAACAAATTCAGCAAATGAATAAAAATTCTTTTGTTAAATTAATTTCTTTGAACCTTCAGTTCTTGCTTTTTAATGCCTTTTTTTTACATACGAGTCATAGGAAAAGGTTCTTGGTTGAGTTAAACAACACGACATTTAATTTTGTTGCCTTTCTTGGTTTTGGGGGTCACTGCCAGATGTGACACTGACCTTCACATATGATCTTGCCTTTCTGGTTCTTTTGTCGGGGAAGGCGGGATTGGGCTGATGAGTCCGTTGAAGGACGAAACGGCCGTTCCCAATGCCTTCCCATAATTGAATCAGAAAGGCAATTTTTATTCAGGTGCTGAATTTGTTCTTGTTTTCGTTTTAATATATATAATTGTTTACATCATTAAAAAACAGTATTAAAAAAGTTTTTTTTTTAATTTTTAGTAAATTGCTATTTATTTATTAGTTTACCTAGGAAATAGCCGTATTAGTTATTGCTTTGGTTCGACAGCGATTCAAACTAATCTCATTCGAATAATTAAATTGCTGTATTATGAAAATAAATTAGAAATGTCGATCTATTCAAGCTTATTGTATATAATTAAATTTTATATTATTTGACAATGAATCTTATGATATGATTGATAAAATGATAGAATTCGGCAATTCAACTTGACGACGCTTTCGAGAACATCTGTACAGCGTTCTTGTCTCAATAGGTTTAAGACGGATCTTGTTTTTCTCACCCAGTTTGACCAAAGTTCAGCTACTGAACTTGAATGGCGCAACCGGGTATTTGTGCTATACAGCTAAGTTTTTACTGCTATGCAGGGAAAACAACATTTTCTTTTCTTAAATCTTTTCTTTTCTTAATTCTTATTCAACATTCATGCAAAGTCTCTTAGTAGAACTTTTCATACTAGGGACGAGAAACAAATTTCAGAAATGTCGAGACATCCCTTAAGTCAGGTGTTCATATAAATTACGGTTATTATTATTAAAATAATATTAATTGTTTATTTCTGAATTTCAGTAACATAGTTTGAATCTTGAAGAAAATTGGTGTGGATTGGAAAGAGAGAAGGCTAATAACTAATCTTTATATGAAACAACGAGTCAAAGGCAGGATAGGAGAAAAATTGTCAGAGGGAAGTGGAATAGGGAGAGGGGTCCGACAAGGATGCCCTCTATCACCTACGCTGTTCAACATCTACTTAGAGGAGTTAGTGAAGAATTGTTTTCAGAACATGGGAGGGGTGATAGTAGGAGGAAGAAGAATAAAGTGCATAAGATTTGCTGATGATATGGCATTGTTAGCAGAAGAGGAGATGATACTAAGTGATATGCTACTGCAGCTGAATGAACAATATGGAATGAAGATAAATGTAAACAAGACAAAGACTATGGTTATCGGAAGAAAGACAAAGAAGATAAACATAAGTATTCGGAATGAGACATTGGAACAAGTGAACAACTTTAAATACTTAGGGTGTACTATTAGTAGTGATATGAACTGCTGCCAAGAAGTCAAGAGGAGGATAGCAATAGCAAAGGAGGCTTTTAATAGGAAAAGGAGCATCTTCTGCGGACCTCTGGAAAAAGAACTAAGGAAGAGACTAGTGAAGTGCTTTGTGTGGAGTGTGGCATTGTATGGGGCAGAAACATGGACATTACGACGCAGTGAAGAGAAACGACTAGAAGCATTTGAAATGTGGATATGGAGAAGAATGGAGCATGTGAAATGGACAGACAAAATAAGAAATGAAGCTGTGCTAGAAAGAGTGGGCGAAGAAAGAATAATACTGAAACTGATCAGGAAGAGAAAAAGAAACTGGTTGGGTCACTGGCTGAGAAGAAACTCCCTAATGAAGGATGCACTGGAAGGAATGGTGAACGGTAAAAAAGTTCGAGGCAGAAGAAGATTTAAGATGATCGACAACATTATGGTAAATGGATCTTATGTGAAGACGAAGAGGAAGGCAGAAAATAGGAAAGATTGGAGAATGCTGGGTTTGCAGTGAAGGACCTGCCCTTGGCAGAGAACTATGTATGTATGTAGTTTGATCAATTTTGAAAAAAAAGTGTTAATTATACTATTAATTAAATTATTTTTTTTCAATTAACATTCATCTTTGTCTCTTCAAACCTATTATATTATATAAAAGCGTTATTCTGTCTGTCATTATAATAAGACTTTACGTTTTTCCAATTTGTGACCAAACTATAAGAGATAGGTTGGTCATGCAAATGGATAAAATATAGAGCTCTTTAAGACAAACAAAATGCTACAAAAATCTTTCGAAAAACTTTTTTGGTTTGCAAGATGGCGCCTTTTAAAGGGTCAAATTTTGACTTTTTCTCAATTTAAACGAAAAGTATAAAAGTTGTAAGAGAACATTATATTGAGAAAATGTTGGTATCTGAAAGTTCTATCGAACGGTACATCAGTCATTAACAAATGTTTCTGCGTTTGGAAGATGCATGCAAAAATGAAGTGTTTTTTGCGACAACCACCCACGTGAGTGCCAACGCGCAATACACCTGAGATAAGCGGAGAAGCCCACAACGAGCTGGGAAATCGTGTATTCTCCGATCTCCATATTAATTTGCTAAATAAATAAGGTTTTTTTTTTTTTTAATGCTGTACATGCAAGGGTTCCGGAGCGAAGCGACGGTAACCATCTAATTCACATATAAAATTGTTTCATTAATATGTAAATTTCATTTTACCTTGATAGTAAAAATTGTTGATTTTTGATATTTATTTTTGATTCTGAATAAATGCTAATTCAAGGTAACCTCATCTTTAATTATTTTCAATGCATATATGATTTAGTCAGGGTCAGGGATAGAAGAAAGTATTCAATTAATAATTAAATGATTTTTTTATTATCTATCTAAACATTAATTTTTACTTCTTTCTCGACTTACTTATTTTTTTTAATAATTTAAAAAAAATAATAATTTAATCATCTGCTAGTGTCTTAATACGTAATCTACATACTGTATATAAAAGAAAAGTTGATTTTTTTCTATCTTCTATGAAACCATAAGACTCATAATATAAATAAGGTGGCAAATGTTAGGTACAGTATTGATGATGCTCTTAGATACAGTATTGAAAATCTGAAAATGCTCTCATTTTTATCTACGTGGGTTAACCGGAAGTCATATGACTTACGATCAAATATGAGGTCTCCGAGACGTGCTCGCGGTTTGTGAGAAAATTATCTCAGAATCCAAGATCACGGATCACAGGTTTCCTAATAAACTAATAAAAAATAATTATTAAGTTAAAGTTGCGATCAGGCCCAGAGGACCGCGCAATGCTGCTGGAGGGTAGGCTCCAGAGATCAGAACCCACGGGACAAAGTTGAGGACGGGGGTCGGCCCGTCGCTCGCCCGTCTTTAACTCTCGGGAAAGAAACCCGGTACCCATTCTATAGAGGGCTGGGTAGACCCTAGGGCCCGTTTGGAGGAGAAAGAAGCGTGGAAAAATTCCCGTCCTCCGCCGAGGCCGGGAATCGAACCCGCTACCTCCAATCCACAGCCAAGCGCCCTTACCCACTCGGCTACCGGGCCCACAAAAAAAAAAAAAAAAAAAAAAAAAAAAAAAAAAATATACATCAAGAAAAAAAAACAATTGAAATTATTCGACACGACTAATAATTATAATTGTCATTATAAAAGTAATAAGTTCATATAGTTAATGCATTTGGAAATATCAAAATGAAATGCAGCTAATTATACATTTGAACATTAAAAAATTGAAAATTAATAATTGAAAAGAATTGCAAATATTGGATATGAATTACGATTTTTTTTTCTTTTATTTTTCATTATTAAAGGCGAACGAAAATGAACAATTTATTAAATTGTGTATTCAATTTACTTTAATTTTTACTTCAATGTTTTACTTCAGTTGGCTTTAGCGTGCAGATGTTTAAAATGATGACCTGCATATTTGCTTCTTTTTTTTTTTTTCATCTTACAATAGTGTTTTTTTCTGCAAAAAAAAAAAAAAAAGGAAAAATAGAACAAAATACGCTAATTTTTCAATAGTAATTTTGTTGGTTTAAATTTGACTGAAATATTACTATAATTATTATAAATTACTTTATTGATTTTTATTCCTATGGTACCGGTACATTACTTTAAATTAATTGGAGAAAGAGGTAAAGAGGTTGCGTTATTGGCCCTGCATAAATCCTTGGATACTCGAGAGGTTTAGGCTCCAACGATCCCCGACCAATGGGACAAGATACAGTCAGATGGTCATTTCGACTCTCAACCCACCAATAACCGGTACCTATTTGACAGAGAGTTGGGTAGGATTAAGAATCGTGGAAAAAAATTAAGTTTATTTGGAAAACTTTACAAAATATTAAAAATTAAGTCATTAAAAACAATTATAAAAATCAAAGTTATTAATAATAACGACCTAACCACCATCATTCACTAGCATTTATATGGAGGAAGAAAAAAAGTTAAAAGTATGTTTTAGAAAATTCGTCTGTCTATTGTTGCACGATACGTGAAAAACTAAGGAAGCTAAATCTTTAGACTTTTCTTTACTGGTCTTGGCAACAATTTAAGTTTGAACAACGATGGTTGAGACCAAGTGTTTATTAGATGACATCTCAATTGACGATCATCAGCTGAGAGTAATCAGCAAATGAGTTTACCTGTTTTATTTTTAACGTATATTTACTGTTTTATTTTAATTTTTGGAGGTGCCATTCTTTTTTTACGATGAAATGTAAGTTTGAGGTCTATTGCTGGTTATTTGAGACCCGAAGTAAGGTCTGATATTAGAACAGTCAATTTTTTTTTTACCTTTGTGCACGTAGTGAACTTTCTCAACATTACTCTGCTTCACAGCAGTAATAAATCAACAGGAATAAGCAAAGTAATTCGAGAATTTTTATTAAATGCTTTCTCGCTTTAATTTTTCACCCGGACAGCGTCGGTTAACTTTCCTACAAGCAATATTGTGTTTCCACATTGCCTGAACACTCAGTGCGTGTGGGTGGTCCGTAATCATTCTAGATGTCAATATCAAACGTACACGTACAACTAATTGCTATCTCGATATCTATGGGACTATAAGGTCTATAGGATATTGACCTCCGATATTTTCAGAAGTCACTATTGGATTTTAAGAGAGGAGGGTTTTTGAACCTGCAGCACCGTTTGTCGACCATTTTCGATAATTTCAAAAAATATTGCACTTCCAAAGTAGCATCATCGGAATGGCTGTAATATTTTATAGAAATTGTCTAACGGTGGTGGCCTGGTTGCCAGCGGCATTTTTGGCACGGAATCGGTGATTGCTACTTTATCAGGTATTTGCCATAAACGTCACATTAATAAACAACTAGCCTCAAATTTTGAATCACTTCCAATGGGTTCCATTCGATTTTAAATTCATTAAAGAGTTTGTCATGTTGTTATGTTTTGTTGGGATAAATAATAAAAAAAAAAAGCGGGGAGATGTCTGCAACTCGTGTAAAACGAACTTAGAGTACTGAAAAAAAAAGTAGAGTTTTTTTTTTTTTTAATGTGTGTGTCACACGAGGTTCTGCATCGTGCTTCTCCGCCTCCCCCCCTCCCCCCCTGCTGCTCTTATCGGAATGGGCTCGCCCGATTGTCGCCGATGTCCTCTTGTCGAAACACTGTCATCAGGCTCACGTGGTCGGTTACCGAATATTGTCATTTGCGCCCGCTGTCTCCCCACTCCAGCTTGGTTCGATTTGTCGCCATGGCAACGGAAGCATTTGCTGACGTCACTGGCTAATCACGAAGCCTCGATGACCTGGCGCTCAGCCGCGAGGTGGCGGCGGGGTAAGGGGAGGTCTCCAACCGCCAACGCGGCCCTAAGTATTATTACCCTGGCAGCACAGGCAAGCAACTAATATGCTCAGATAAAATTTCGTGTTTTTCGTTATAAAGGAATTTGTTATAAGAGATAAGATGCTTTAATCAATCTTTCACAATATTCCGAGGTTTCTAATAAATTTACAAACATGAAATAATTTCCAAGAGGCGCCTCTATTATTACATAAAGTTATATAAAAATACTCCTGTATCGGATTACTAAAAATTTGTAAGAAATGTTTTTCACATGTTATTTGGGAAACAAAACATGTTCGTTAACATTTCAAAAACAAAATCTTAATAATATAGAAAGAATTGCAATTTAATTAATTTCATTTTTATTTTCTTATAGATTACTTGCTTAATTTATTATAAACTTATTTTACATTGTTGTATGCATTTTATTAATTATATTAAAGTATTTCATCTTTAAAATAAACTTAGTTTCATCTTTAAAATAAACTAGTTTCCACGTATTTTATATAAATATATTACAAGTCGAACGCAAATTTGAAATACATTGGAAAATAAAAATCTGAATCTAAAAAAATAAATAGGTAAATAAATAAATAAATAAATAAATAAATAAATAAATAAATAAGTAAATAAATAAAGAGTAGAACGGTAATTTCACAAGTTAGGTTTTTTAAGTAATTTAATTTTTTAAGTAGTTGGTAACTTAATTGCAAACTTAAGTATAGGCATAAAAATGGAGCATTTATAAACTTTCTACATTTTCTATGTAAATTATTATTATTTTAAATAGCAGATAATGTGTTAATTGAATAACGTTAGCAAAAAAGGCACTAAAAAATATTTGTATAATCTGAATTACAAAATAATTTTTTTGACGATGGATAAAAGCAATAATAAAAATTGTAATGAATTGAAAAATTAAAAACGATTTTTTTTAATTTTAATTTTAATAATTAACAAAGACGCAGTATATATCTCAAAAGTAACTTTTGTATAAAACACAGTGGTAGCGTTCTTTTGAAGAAAAATCTCGAAGAATAGAGCTTGGCATCATCAAACAAGGTAGGAGCAGCAATCCCAGTAGCGATCGGCATAATGCCCCACGGCTTCTATACAGAGCGAATGTTAAAATCACGGAAACTTGACAAAACCATACAGAAAAATTAAAGCTCTCCATAGATTTTGGAGATCCCATTATAATAAAAATAGACCAATCATTGTAAGATTTATTTCAAGAAGAGAAAAAGAAAATTGGCTTCATATAACTAATTCGTATAATAATTTTAGTTGAAGTCTACATAAAAAATAAAGAAATATATTTTTATAATGTATCAGATTTTAATAAAATTTCTAAATTAAGATTAAATTAAGCTATGGTCTGTATAGAAACCTAATGAGAATACAAACCTCCTCTTTTTTGCTTTCTATAAACAAAAAGAAATAAAAAATAAATGTCACCTCATTTGTAAGGTCTTCAGAAAAGCAGCACGAACTGCGTTCTTTCCAACAATTTTTACATACAAAATTTCAAAACCTTAGTTCTTCAGTATTCCCCCATTTTTTTTTTAGAAATGAAAAAAAAAAAAAAAAAAAAAAAACTGAAAATTTTTAGTGCCGAAAATTAAGCCAGTGGATGTATATACTGTCGGTGTCGTATCTTACTGAAGCAGTGCGAAGGGAACACACTTCTACGCTGCCCAAGTGTACTTCCACTGGCATTTCGCAACACTTTCCCGCTTTGCAATTATGACGCTGCAACTTTTGTCCTTTTGGCTTCGTTTGAAATCGAACCTCGATAATTTTCCATATATTTAAATAGCGAGAAGATCCCATTCGGTTTCACAACAAAAGATCAACGATTACTTCTCATTGTTAACGCATGACCCAATGTTCCAGCAACGACCAATTAGAAGAAGACAGTTTTAAAATTCTCTTACACTGTGTTTCATTATTAGCTTGCTTTCCAATAGGAAAATGACGCTCATTAAATCAGTCAGTCTGTTTGTCCGTATTTTAATTTTTGAATGCTGCGTGCATCTTCTTGAAACATGGTATGCATATTGGAGAACGAGAGATAATCTAAGTTTTCCATTTGAAATAGGTCCTTCGATAGAAATTAACGCGAGAAGGTGAGAAAAATTGCCGTAGGAAAGCATTGGTGTCTAAATAATTTTTATCCCATTTCTATTAATATTTCATTATCGTCAACAATGAATATTAAATCCTTAATCCATTGCGCGTGATTTGATTAAAATTACTCTTGATTTTTTTGCAATTCACATAAATAATGCGGATTTAATTCATTCCCCCCCCCCCTCCCCAAGAGAATGGATAATTTGTGATGTTGTATTTATATGATATTATAATTAGAATTATAAGATATTATAAATGCATGCTTTTCTTTTTTGTCGTTTTCACGACTTTTTTTTTTAAAAAAGAAAGACATTTTAAGAACTTACAGTCTTCAATTTTTTTCGACTTCTTGTTTACACTTGATACAAAATTCTGTATCTACCTGATCTTGCTCCAAGCCTGTCTGGCTAAAGGGTTGCATTTATTGAGATTGCATTTATAATATTGTTACATCAAAATAAAAAAAGAGAAGTTTTATATCTGCATTTTTTTTAAATGTCGCAGAAGTCATATTAAATGTTATTAAAATTTTTACAATTAAAGCGGTACAACTTTAATTAAAAATATTTTAAAACGCCAGTTTTTGAAGCTGCAATAAAAGTCGTAATTTTTTGTTCGTTACGGTATATGAAGTGTTTCGTAAATTATTAATTATTAATCCTTTGAGTTAAATTAAATTTAAGGATTCCATTTTATAGATGGTGTGTAATCGTCGATGTATAACCTAAAAACGATTAGCGAATATGGGAATGAAGTTGGGTTCAGGTGATCAATCCGACGCTCTACCGCCTTTAATCCCGGTAACAAAAACCCGGTCTCCATATTACAGAGGGCTCGGTGAGTCCTGGGACCAGCATGAAGCATCTTGGGAAAAATCCTCGCCACCGGGAGAGGAACTCCTACAGTCTGCACAACTCGACCACCGTCACTTATTGAGTTTTGAAAATAATTTTGATTTTCGTTTTTACTAGCAATGAAAACAATGAAAAGAAAATTAAGAAAACATAAATGTAAGATGCTGAATGAAATCTTATTAAAAAAAAAGTGAAGGTCTTCAGAGAAAGTGGAAATACTGTCTACGTACTTTCAAAATATTCTAACATTACAGTTTTCAAAAAATAAGTAATTCCAATTAAAGGAGAAAATGCTGCCTTAATTGCCCTTTAATTTAAAAAAAAAATTAAACGGGAATCTGGGACAACTGTTTCGTCCTTATTAGGACTCAACAGCCAGGATTACCCGAATTGACGATCAACTCGAAGGACCTTTTAATGTTTATTTACACAACAACACGTTCATTTCGTAAAAAGAAAAAGTAGCCGTTTTAATGATAAGATAATATTGAAGTGCGTTTTGCGATATGAAGATATGAGCCCACGGAAGGATCGTGGAAATACTGCGCGAGGGGCTGAAGAACCAATGGCAGAGTTGCGAGTTTTCCTTCTCATCTTGGAATAGATACTAAGGGAGTTTTCCATTGGTGGTTCTCCATGGAGGAAACCATTATGGAATGGCTTCAAACCTGAAGAAGTAGTGAAGAAGAAGCAGATAAATACAGAAAAGGAAGTAAACATCCATGCCGGCACTGGGATTCGAACCTGGGTTTAAATAAATGAGCCTCGTGGGAAGAGGTCGCCATGGCCTTAAGGACGATATTATTGCTATGAATATAAATGCTAATATAAGACAAATCCAACTTAACGCAAGTTTTATAAAAGTCTTTTATTTTTAGTTTTCGTGTATCCTTTCTGTAGCACCTACAATCATGACAATATTAAGTAATGCCAGCATTGAAAAATTACTAACAATTTTGGATATTTTCTCAGTTCAAACTTTAATTAAAATCTGAGTTATCAAATTATTAAAAGGTTTTTACGTGTGTGAAAATAATTTCAGATTTTCACAAGAACAGACAAGAACATTTAAAAAGTTTTTAAAAATTTAATTCAGAGCCTTTCGAGTTCCCTTGCGGAAAACCCTCTTCAACACCAGATTATTTATCAGATTAGACTGAGTATTCACGTAAACTTGAAAGAAAGCTTGCTGGTAATAGTGTCCCATCAATATAAGAAGTCTTCCAATTCTGTGCTAAAAATACATAAAAATACATAACAGAAATAGAAAAACTACAAAGTTGTAATTAAAAATTGTCACTTTAAAAAATAATGTATTTGTCAGCCATCTTGAATTCTGAACTACAATGACAAATCTTTGATTGAAGATTATAAAAATTAGGGTACCAATTCTTTTATAACGATTACCATTACAACGAAAATTTTAGAGTAATAACAAAAACAGAAAAACATTAGACGTTAGAATTAAATGTAATTCGTTTAGAACAGATTCCAATAGAACGTATAGACTGACGATTTCGTTATACTGTGAGATAAAGTTAAACAAAATAAATTTTTATTTTTAAAAAATAGCTTAAAATAAAGCTAATAGCAATGCCTTTACAGTTACGCATTACCATTTGAGAAATAATTATAACAAATATTTACACTTTTTTTTCCGCGGTTTTACTGTATTAGCAAAAGTTCTAATAAAGTTCGTCATTTAGCAGTTATTAGAACTGCACGTGTTGAACACAATAATATCAAACGATTTTGCTCAAAACGCATTGCACCTGCGAAGAGGCTAACTTCTCACTTCGGCGTGCCGAACTTCAAACGGAAGTGGCCAAAATCGGTGTGGTACGAGACTCTCGCACGAGGTTCCAAATGTGTCACATCGATTCTGTCATGATATCGTGTTCGTATACCATTTTACGCATTTTGTTTTTAAATCTTCTTAACGCCCCCCTCCCCTCCACTCTTTAGTGAGAATATGTCGCCTCTCCTGCGTTGCAGGCAGATGGATTTCCTCGAGGTCGATGAGGAATTTTCAGAAGGGATCGTCTGAGAGTGTTTTTTTTTTTTCTTTATCCTCTCCCCTCCCTCCCGTATTTTTGCAGACACCCGCATGTCGCCAGTTCACATTTTTTTATGGCATTTCCTTATTTTTTTTTTTTTTTAACAGCCGACGATATGGGACACTGTCCGCGCCACCTGCATCCGTGCCAACTTTCTGATAATCCTGCTCTCCTCCGCCCTCCTCCCCCACCTCGTTATTAGACCTGCCGAGAAACGACGTCTTGCAAAGCGAGGCTGCACGAATCGCGGCTTAAGCTTATTAGTAGAGGGGGGAGGAGAGAGGTTGGCGGGATAGCGTAGGCGGCAGGAGAAAACCGCCATTCGAGAGGAAGGGAAATAAAAGAACTCTTTTGAAAAGCGACGGGAATATTGTGGAGGTGGGATGCGTGACTGAATAGCGTGGGCGGAAACTTCACATCGTGCGGGAAAATTCGCAAAGTTTCGTCGTCTCAGACCTTCTCCCTCGTCTGTACCCCCGTGTCTAAAGTGCAGTTTCCTATAAACTCATTAAAAAAAAAATAAGACAAACGTAATTGGTTTTTGTTTATATTTTCTGCCACCACGATGTTGTTCCACATCAGTTGGTCGCAAATGCAAACTTCAGGTCGTCAATTTGTAATTTAAATCTGCTATGACTCCGTAACTTCAGCTTGTTTATGAAGTTTTGAAATGCCCGTTTGTGTTTAAAGTAACGTTAAAAATATGTTTTTCTTCTTTGTAAACAAGCTGTTCTTTCCTGCTGGTTTCAAAAAGCCTCGTATATTTAAGAGAAGAATATTAAAAACGGAGCCAATTGTTAAAATGATCAATTTTTAAGAAACTTTAACGACAAAAGTGAAAAATGAGTGTGCAGTAGTATCACGTTGTGGCTGGATATATTTTTTTGGCGCCAGAGCGAGTGATGAATTCTTAGCAAATGTCATCTTTAGCAAATATGGAGTCCGATGTATAACTCAAATATTAACAATAGTAATAAAAAAAAACTAGCATCACTGTGGTCTGAAATTCTTTATAATGATATTTTATTATCTTGCTGCCTCTTGGAAAGTAGCACTCTTTCCAGCTATGCTACTGACGTTTAGTGTAGTTTTTACATATAGTTTAAGGTATGTATGTTGACCTAAAGTTACCATTGTTTTCTTGTTGCGTTCCCGGAGCTCTATTTGTTCCACAGCGATTCTTAAATTCGCCATTACTTCTCTCCAATGTCCGAATTCAGACAAATCAGTGCAAAACTTCATGTCAACACCTCTTATCTTTTGAAACCTAATGCTTTTGTATGTCTTCTTCTTTGAGAAATCTTTTAGAATTCAGTGTACCTTGTAAGGAAGTCTCTGAACTCAATGTACCTCTCACTCTATTGGGGATTTCACGGAACTCAAT